>CAMXCT020001068.1:643734-676234 GCA_947184155.2 Cladocopium goreaui
GGAGTGTAGAGTGTGGAGTGTGGAGTGTAGAGTGTAGAGTGTGGAGTGTAAAGTGCAAAGTGTGGAGTGTGGAGTGTAAAGTGAGGAGTGCGAAGTGTAGAGTGTAAAGTGTAGAGTGTAAAGTGTAGAGTGTGGAGTGTAGAGTGTAGCGTGTGGAGTGTGGAGTGGAAAGTGTAGAGTGTGGTGTGTAGAGTGCGGGGTGTGGAGTGTAAAGTGTGGAGTGTATAGTGTGGAGTGTGGAGTGTAAAGTGTAGAGTGTGGAGTGTGGAGTGTAAAGTGTGGAGTGTAAAGTGTGGAGTGAGGAGTGTAAAGTGGAAAGCGTGGAGTGTAAAGTGTAAAGTGTGGAGTGTAGAGTGTAAAGTGTGGAGTGTGGAGTGGAAAGTGTGGAGTGTGGAGTGTGAAGTGTGGAGTGAAAAGTGTGGAGTGTGGAGTGAGGAGTGTAAAGTGTGGAGTGTTGAGTGAGGAGTGTAAAGTGGAAAGTGTGGAGTGGAAAGTGTAGAGTGTGGTGTGTAGAGTGTAGAGTGTAAAGTGTGGAGTGTGGAGTGGAAAGTGTGGAGTGTGAAGTGTGGAGTGTAAAGTGTGGAGTGTGGAGTGAGGAGTGTAAAGTGTGGTGTGTAGAGTGTGGAGTGTGGAGTGTAAAGTGAGGAGTGTAAAGTGTGGAGTGTGGAGTGTAAAGTGTGGAGTGTGGAGTGTAAAGTGTGGAGTGTGGGTGCGGAGTGTAGAGTGTGGAGTCTGGAGTGGCAAGTGTAGAGTGTGGTGTGTAGAGTGTGGAGTGTGGAGTGAGGAGTGTAAAGTGTAAAGTGTGGAGTGTGGAGTGTAAAGTGTAGAGTGTGGAGTGTGAAATGTGGAGTGGAAAGTGTGGAGTGTGGAGTGCGGAGTGTGGAGTGTGAAGTGTAAAATGTAAAGTGTGGAGTGTAAAATGGGGAGTGTGGAGTGTAGAGTGTGGAGTGAGGAGTGTAAAGTGTAAAGTGTGGAGTGTGGAGTGTAAAGTGTGGAGTGTAGAGTGTAAAGTGATGAGTGTAAAGTGTGGAGTGAGGAGTGTAAAGTGTGGAGTGTGGAGTGTAAAGTGTGGAGTGTGGAGTGGAAAGTGTGGAGTGTAGAGTGTGGAGTGTGGAGTGTAGAGTGTAAAGTGTAGAGTGTAAAGTGTAAAGTGTGGAGTGTAGAGTGTAAAGTGATGAGTGTAAAGTGTGGAGTGAGGAGTGTAAAGTGTGGAGTGTGGAGTGTAAAGTGTGGAGTGTGGAGTGGAAAGTGTGGAGTGTAAAGTGTAGAGTGAGGAGTGAGGAGTGGAAAGTGTAGAGTGTAGTGTAAAGTGTAGAGTGTGGAGTGCGGAGCTTCCCCCATAGACACGGCGACGCCACAGGAAAACCAGCGACTCGAGACAAGACGCGTGGATGCAGAAAAACCAGCATTTCGTACGAGACTTCCTCCAATTTTGACATTTTCGACACATTATCAAACAGGTTGGAATGTCACAAAGTGCCACGCCTGGCACGCAAAACGACATGACAACCTGCTTGGACACATTCGAATAGGAGATGTTTTCCAGCTTCCCCCAAAGACACGGCGACGCCACAGGAAAACCAGCGACTCGAGACAAGACACGTGGATGCAGAAAAACCAACATTTCGTGCGAGACTTCCGGCAATTTTCACAGTTGGCAACATGACAAAAGGACAGGTTTTGCAGCTTCCCCCATAGACACGGCGAAGCCACGGGAAAACCAGAGACTCGAGACGAGACAGGTGGGAGCACCAAAACGAGCATTTCGTGCGAGACTTCCTCCAATTTTCACATTTTGTAGCTTCAAAATCGACGTTTTCCTACGAGTTTTCCTTCGAACCTGAAAATTTGCAACCTCAAAATCGATGTTTCGTGCGAGGCTTCCGTCAATTTTCAACAAATCGCACAAAATGCCACGCCTGCCACGAAATTTGCACCTTGTCGCCACTTGACGCAGCCCTGCCAATGCGATTTACAAAAAACACGCAACGCGACACGTCTAAAGTGCTGCGCCTGCCACGAAAAATGACGATGGACACGTCCAAAGTGCTGCGCCTGCCACGAAAACTGCAACACATCTTCTGAAAACGTCGCACAAGTATTGCGCCCGCCACGCAAAACACGTTGCAGAACACGTCTGAATGTCACGAAGTGCCACGCCTGCCACGCGAAACGAAGCAACGACACATTGGAAACCTCCAAAATTGACCACCTCTGCAGAACTTCCCATAGGCACGGCCATACGGAGTTCGTACGGACGGTTGCGGACGGTTGCGGACGGTTGCGACCACAAACGCAACGTCGAGCGAACACACCCTCAACCCCCAGACCCCCAGAGTGAAACGGGAACCCTTGCTACGCATTCGGGAAAAATCGCCCTATTGAATTGGTAAGCCAGTTGCTGGATATTCATCAGGAAATCTCTGAAGTAAGCCAAATTCATCAAACCCTTAAATGCAGCCTTGAATCTCAGGATGGTGACAGTGATTTCAGGGACGCATTCCAGGAAACGACGATTTTTGCTACACCCAAATCCAAGGGTTCCTGTGGTGGTCAGGAGTTTGAGACACAGCCAGCGTATGGAAATCTGTGGTTATCATGGGAAGGGATAAATATAATGGCAATACCTACAGCATACCATGGATTTTTGGTGGATGAACACCCATTAACTCGTCCTGAAAGGTGGCAATGGAGCTTGCCTTCCATGATTATCCCAGTATAGCCATGATATACCCATTGTAAAACTTGTTTTGGATTGGGAAAAGGTAATAAGTATGAGTGTTCCAAAACCATTTTGGTCGATCTCATTTCCATTAAATTGGACAAGGCTTGAATCTTGGTGCCACTCAGGATCCCAAGTAGACCTGAGCCACTAAAAATACACTGATTGATTGGTTAATCTAGGTTTGTCTGAAAGGGGATACCCATTAAGAATGCCATTTTAATCCATTGAAATTCGGGATACCCTGTTTTCAGATAAACCCTATGGGGAAATAGACGACCCAATTTATTGGAGCCACCTTTTCAGAGGAATGTCGACTAACTCATGGCAGGCTGGGATGGTAATTTTTTATGTTTTATGCATTTGAAACGAACAAAAAAGGGGATAGCTTCAAGACCCTGTGATTTTTGTTTGGTGATGCCAGTGAAGCATTTTCTGGGATCGCTTGGTTCAATTCTTCTGCCCAGAAATGCTGATCACATGATCCCAGCTCACTTTCCATGTTTTTTCCATGAGGCTACACGAGTCCAGGACTACAGCGACTGCGTGGGATTTTGATGGGCTGCACCCTGGGACAAAGTTTTCAACGGCAGGGGATCAAAGTCTTGTACCCAAAGAATCTCCAATTTTTAGATCCAATAAAATCGAAGATAGTTTTTTTTTCAGCCACTTTTACTAGTAGCACCAAAAGAGATAAAGACCCTGGTTTTTGACGGATGTTTTCTCGGCAGCTGATCTTGGCGATCTTGGCAGCACTAGGACTCCGATTGGTTTGTTGGTAATCTTCCGTGGGGACTTCAAGTGGCTTCACTATGAACAACGGTTCATCTTGGGGAGTCCCTCAAAAGGGGCTCAAAGAGTAAGGTCTGGGCCAATTTTTCATGAATCAAATGTCGGGCGAGTAAGAGATAGCATGAGATACTCCATACATTGCCGTTTTTGTTGCATGACTCCTGACATTTTCATATCTGGTTGAAGGTGCATCATATCTGATCAAATCTTCTTAGCGGTTGAATCTTCTAGAGATACAATCCACATTTATACAAGTGATGACAAAATCCGTTGATTTCATCATTTGTTTGGAAGTTGACTCCCGTTTTTTGGTGATCGAATCACCAACTTGAATCCAACATTTTATCAGTCAAGGCATTTTCAGTGTGGTTGTTCATCCAAGTTTTCGTGTTTTTTTGATTTTTGGCATTCTCAGCGATAGAATCCTCATCCTGCAAGGTGGTGCCCCCCCAGTTATAAATTGGATATAAGTTATAAGCCCATTAACTAGTTCGATAGATCACCAACAAAAACCATAGTGAAATTGGAGTTATGTGAACCCCAACTTAGCTATCTTGGGGGCACCACCTTGTGTTGATTTTCATCGACACAACCCGCCTGAACGCGCCATGGCACGTTGCCTCGCCGGCCTGCGCCTGCTGGTGGCCTTGCAGCTTGTGGCAGCGAAACGCCTCTGCCCCAGCGGCTGCAAATGCTCCAAGGGGTGCGGTTTGGGGGGAGATGCGGTTTGTTGAAGCTGAAATGGGGGTTTCTTAACATGGATGATCATTATTAACGATAATCATTTAACATATGATCCATTTCTTAATTGAATTTAGTGAGGTTGAAATGGATGATCATGGGTATTCAAGCATCAAACATACGTGCGAATAATCATCAGTCATTATTAATCAGTATTAACCATTCTTGACAAAGTCATGGACATGTTATGGCCATGGGTTAAGAATGGTGAAGCATGATGAATAATAATATGGCCATTCTCATACTCATTTGCTAAAACCACTATTTTTTATTAAGTTTCTGATGAATAACTATAGTCATATGGCTTAACCTAGACTAGTCGTCATGACCTGCCTGGATGACAACAGGGGCCCCATGATCCCAACAAGAATTGAGCCATGAAGAAAGAATTCCTGGTTGATTGGTTATGAGGGAGTGATACTACCTTGGTCATTGGGGTTAATCAATGAGAATAATAGCTCAAATGAGCAATGTTTAAACTAAATACTGGGATTTATATGACCAGCATAAGGATTCCTATTGTATATGGTATGGATGACCATAAACCATATACTCGCACCATGTTACATATGATGTATGTGGATTTACCAATTAAAACCCATGGCATAGAATGGGATGTGTGACGTTCCATATGATTTGTATGGATTTTACGGTGGATTTAAGCCCGTGCCTGTGGGTATGTACTTGATCTATGCAGATTGGTTGATGATTAGTTCACAGGTTATTTAAGCGCTTACGCGCGACAGCCGGCCAGGGGCCCAACTATGTTGGCCCATCTTGTGGCTATAGGTTGGCCTATGTTGGCCTCCCATGTGGAGCGAAAAGATCCGAAAAATGGGAACAGCAAAAAAACGCTGTAAAACGCAGGATATTTTGATGGTCGGTGGCCTATCTTGGGGCTATGTTGGCCTATCTTGAGGGCAATGTTGGCCCATCTTGGGGGCTATGTTGGCCCTTCTTGGGGCTATGTTGGCCCATCTTGCGGCTATGTTGGCTTATCTTGAGGCCTATGTTGGCCCATGTTGACCCATCTTGAGCCACAAGATCCGAAAAATGGGAAAAAATGGGAAGAGCACAAAACACTGTAAAACGCGGGACTTTTTGGCTGGTGGGAGAGGTCGGCAGAGGTCGGCGGCAGGGGCGGCGGCCCCTCTCTCCTACGGAGAGGAGAGAAACGCCTACGGCAATGCCACGGCCAGGGGGCCCCTGGCCGGATTTAAGCGCTTACGCGCGACAGCCGGCCAGGGGCCCAACTATGTTGGCCCATCTTGTGGCTATATGTTGGCCTATGGTGGCCTCATGTTGACCCATGTGGAGCGAAAAGATCCGAAAAATGGGAACAGCAAAAAAACGCTGTAAAACGCAGGATATTTTGATGGTCGGTGGCCTATCTTGGGGCTATGTTGGCCTATCTTGAGGGCAATGTTGGCCCATCTTGGGGGCTATGTTGGCCCTTCTTGGGGCTATGTTGGCCCATCTTGGGGCTATGTTGGCCCATCTTGGGGGCTATGTTGGCCCATCTTGCGGCTATGTTGGCCCATCTTGGGGCCTATGTTGGCCCATGTTGACCCATCTTGAGCCACAAGATCCGAAAAATGGGAAAAAATGGGAAGAGCACGAAACACCGTAAAACGCGGGAGTTTTTGGCCAGACGGAGTGGGTCGGCGGCAGGGGGCGGCAGGGGCGGCGGCCCCTCTCTCCTACGGAGAGGAGAGAACTGCCGTACGGCAAGGACACGGCCAGGGGGCCCCTGGCCGGATAAGGGCTGCCGCCCCCTGCCGCCGACCCCTGGCATCTCCTGAACAAGGAGAGCCCTGAGAACCCCGAACAGGGGTTATTTTTTTGTTCCATGTGTAGAGTGTGGTGGAGTGTGTAGTGCGTGGAGTGTGGAGTGTGGGGTGTAGAGTAAGGAGCGTGGAGTGTAAAGTGTGGAGTGTGGAGTGTGCAGTGGGTAAAGTGTAGAGTGTAGAGTGTAAAGTGTGGAGTATTAAGTGTGGAGTGTAGAGCGTGAGTGTGGAGAGTGTCAAGAGTAGAGTGTAGGCTGTAGAGTGTAAAGTGGGAGTGTGAAGGGCAGAGTGTATAGTGTGGAGTGTAAAGTGTAGAGTGTGGAGTCAGAAGTGTGGAGTGTACAGTGTAAAGGGCGGAGTGCGAGGTGTAAAGTGTGGAGAGTGTCGTGTGTAGAGTGTGGAGTGTAAAGTAAGGAGCGGAAAGTGTAAAATGTGGAGTCGAAAGTGTAAAGGGTGGATGTGGAGTGTAATGTGTAGAGTGTGGCGTGTACAGTGTGGAGTCTGTGGAGTGTAGAGGCCCCAAAGCTTTCAGAAGGTTCCCAGAAGCTCCTAGAAGGCGCCCAGAGGCTTCCAGAAGCCCCTAGAAGTTTTCAGAAGCTCCCAGGGGCTCCCGGATGGTTCCCAGAAGGTTCCCAGAAGGTTCCCAGAGGCTACCAGAAGGTTCCCAGAAGATTACCAAAAGGTTCCCAGAAGGCTTTCAAATGGTACCCAGAAGGCTCTCAGAGACTCCCAGAAGCTTTCAGAAGCTTTTAGAAGCTCCCAGAAGATTCCCAGAAGCTCCTAGAGGCTCCCAGGGGCTACCAGCAGGTTCCCAGAAGGCTACCAGAAAATTCCTAGAAAGGTTCCAGAAGCTTGCCAGAAGGTTCCCAGAACGTTTTCAGAAGGCTCCCAGAAGGCCCCCCGAAACTACCAGAAGGCTCTCAGAAAGCTCCCAGAAGGCCGCCAAAAGTTCCCAGAAGGTTCCCAGAAGGCTGTCAAAGGCTCCCAGAAGTTGCCAGACGGCTCCCAGAAGGCTCCCAGAATGCTTCCAGAAGCTCCCAGAAGCTCCCAGAAGGCCTCCAACAACAACGGCAACGAAGGAGGAGAACACAGACCGACAAGAGGATCAATCCATGCTTCATTTTGACACGTAAGAGAAAGACCACGGTGGTGGTGATCGGATAACCACGTTAAACACCGATTCAAATGTCACAATGTACAGGAGAAAGAACCCGACCGTGGTGATCGGATAACCACGTTAAACACCGATTGGAAACAGATACGTAGACCAAAGCCTGAAAACACAAGTTGTAACAGAAAACAAACAAGGAGGAAAAACGCAAAGGACGAGAAAACAGCAATAAGGAACACACAGCAAAGACAGAGCAGAACACGAAACGAAACGAACAAGACAGAAGTGCTTCAACACTAGTCACTAGTCACTGAACACCCCACGCAAACACGCGCAGTACGTCACTCGTCCGTTTCCCTTTTGGCTCAGCACGCGGTTTGGTCGCTCAACGCATTCCTGCAGGCCGGGAACGGCTCCACCGAACCACACACCAAATGACAAACGACTCACAGCCCACACGAAAAACACACGCCCGCACACTCCATGCACCCCCGTCTCCGCTAGGACCGATGCGCCTTGGTAGGGACTTGGCAGGGATCCTCAGCTAGACCTGGGTGTCAGAGAAGGAGGAAGGAGGTAGCAGGAGTAATAGGAACAGGAGGTAAAAGGAAAAGGAGCAAGACCAGTGGATGGCAGGAAGTTGTGAAGGGGTGGGCTACGGCCCCCCCCCAAAGGAAAGAGCTCCCCCCGAGCAGGGGGGGAGAGGGAGTTTCGGGGGGATAGCCCCCCGACCTCCTCCCCTGGCTGGGGGGGATAGAGGTCCCCTTGGCGTCACTGCGCCACCCCCATAATTTTGACTTTTTTCGCCCCCGGCGCCGCGCAAAACAGCAGCGTCGACGACTTCCAACGCTTTTCGCCGTTTCCCCGCGCAAAAAAAAAGGTCCCAAAATGCTTGACTTTTGTAGGTTTTGCGATTTTCCGTTTCTTCCGTTTGCCGCGTCTTTTGCTTCATTTTGCGCTCCGCGGGCGCCGCGCCAAAAAATAGAAATGAAGAAAAACAGGGGCAGGGGGTCGCAAAAGAAAAAAAACGAAAAAGAAACGAGCTCCGAAAAAAAATCGAATTTTACCGTCATAATTTCGCTTTGTGCGACGGTTCGGCGGCGGTTTCGGATAGTTCCCATGCTACTTTGCAGGGTTTTATCAAATTCTGAAATGGCTGATATGGTTCCTCCAGCATTTTGTAGAAGGTCCATACAGTTCTAGATACCCCTCAGCTGCTCAACATGAAAGAGGCCAGAAAAGGTCCCAATATATGCAGATATACCCCCAACCATTTCATGATGCTCAGGAGGCCGCGCGCTGGCGCGCTGCGGCTGGCGGCTGCCGCGGCGGGCGCGGGCTGGAGACCATTGGCGCCCTGTGCGAGACGCCTCTTTTTTGAAAAGCCGCAAAAGCCGGCCAAATTACTGAAAAGCCGCAAAAGCCGGCCAAAATACCGAAAAGCCGCAAAAGCCAGCCAAACTACTAAAAGATATATTGAAAAAAAAAAATTAAATTGATTAGTAAATAAAGATAAATGAACTTATGTATACACATATATATTTATAAAAATATCTGTATATAAATATAAATATATATATAATTATATATATATAAAGATAGCTGTATATATTTATGTATCTCTACAAGCCGGAAGAACATTGTGTCAGGGATCGAAGATGAACATGACCCAGTTGGGAAGTGAAACGCGCCAACGAGTCTGCTTCGTTTAAACCTAGGCGGGGAGGAGGGCTGCACTTCGTTTAAACGTGAATGTACTTCCGTGTGGTTTTTATCCCCATTACGCAGTGTTGCTTCGTCCGTTGTATATCTTTACAGCGTCGTAGGATTCCAATATCTGTCGAGCCTCTTCAATCGTTCAACTGCGCGCCACTAAAAAAAAACATCATTGAGCTGTATCTCAAGAGCTTCAAGGGCTTCCGTCTATAGGAGTCTGACGAGGGGGCACGTATACATATCCTAAGCGACCGCGCCTGTAGAACATATGTAAAACTCAAATGAAGCATACACATTTAAGTTGGAACGTGTGTGAGGCCTATGTGAAGCGTATGTGCAGCGCAAGTGAATATATATATATATATGTGAGCCGTATGCGAAACATATGTGAAACGTATGCGAAACACATGTGACGTACTAACGCATTGTGCGACTGGATTGCGTTGCGCCTATGGTACGCGCGTTTTTAAAAAACATAAATAGAGGCATAAACAAAATGCAAGCGAGAACGCGAACACATTTTACAACGTTTGTGTTTTTATATGTATATGTTTGTGTGTTTTCAATACCGGGAAACATAAGACCTTATTTTGGGCAAATAGGACCTTATTTTATCCCTTACGTAAAAGAAATGTAAACATAAACGCAGAGAAAACAACTGGTAGCCGCAATTTCTGGATATGTCGGAAAATGTGTTTTGTTTGGGTATTTGAAGCCGTTTGTGTGCACGCACACGCAAGCCAGTCCAAGAAGGGCTCTATTATGAAAGCCTTTGATATCCCACTAAATCATGATGGGTTCGGTTCATTTTACAAAGATGTCAGGTGACATATATATTTTTATGATATTGTCTTTGTGTTTTTCTTACCGCGGCGATAGCTTCACGAGCGATTGTAGATTTGTAAGCAGCGCGTTTGAAACTAACCTGTTCCATAGCGTTGATTTTTCGCGGGTGCTTTTGGTTTGTTGTCAGTTCTGATAGACAGACAGACAAACAGACAGACAGACAGACAGATAGATAGATAGGGAGGTAGCGGTAGCTAGGTAGATAGATAGATAGATAGATAGGGAGGTACCTAGGTAGATAGATAGATAGATAGATAGATAGACAGATAGATAGATAGATAGATGGATGGGTAGGTAGGTAGGTAGGTAGGTAGGTAGGAAGATGTGTAGATGGATAGCTAGATAGATAGATAGATGGATAGATGGATGGGTAGGTAGGTAGGTAGCTAGGTAGATAGGTAGATAGAGAGGTAGCTAGGCAGAAAGAAAGAAAGAAAGATAGATAGATAGATAGATAGATAAATAGATAGATAGATAGATAGATAGATAGATAGGCAGATAGATAGATAGATAGATCAGTAAGTGTAACGAACGAAAGAAAGATGGAGAAATAGCTAGACGGGTAGGTAGGTAGGTAAGTAGGCAGACAGATTGACAGATGGATAGATAGGCCGACAGACAACAGATGAATTGACAGATAGGCAGAAAAGGAGACAGACAGATACGCAGATAAATAAATTGATAGGTAGGTAGGTAGGTAAGTCGTCAGAGAGAGAGAGAGAGATAGATGGATAGATAGGTAAATAGATGGATGCATAGATGGATGCATAGATAGATAGATAGCTAGATAGATAGATAGGTAGATAGGTAGGTAGATAGATAGGTAGATAGATAGGTAGATAGAAAGATCGGTTAGAGAACTGCGCATAGGAATGTATATAGGCAAAAGGGTAGGGGGATTGGTAATTGAATAGACGGGTAGCTGTCAAAGAATCGGACACAAGGCAGGATGTAATTTTACTCATCTACATTGACATTAAAATCACCCCGGCAGGAGACCCCAAACAGTATGCAGTTGGGACTATAAAGGAAAAGGCGGAAAGAACTTGAAACCATCAGCAGCTGCAAGCTAGCAGGACCAGAGCGGCTCGAGCAGTGAAAAGAAGAGATAGCAGGTCAGATTCTGAGGTTTCCTGGTAAGATCTGCATTTAAGAATTCTATCAGATTTCTCTCTATGCAGATCTCTTTAATAGGCCTTTTGGCAAGAGCCCTGGACAGCTTCCTGTAGGAGATTTCATGACTAGATCCCTCTCTGAAATCCCTGAATATTTTTTGGTTAAAATCTCTCTTGGCAAGATGTATGTAAAAGACTTCTTGACAAGATCTCCGTAACAGATACCAATGCATTTTTTCTATATACGGTCTCCATACGAGGTGTCCCGACAAGATCTCTGTACGAGATCTCTATAAAAGGTCTCTGAACAAGATCTCTGTAACGGTCTTCTTGGCAAGATCTCAACAGATCTCTGTGCAATGTCTCTATGTAAGATTTCTTTCTAAAACCTCTGCGCAAGCTCCATAGAAGAGTTCTCTTGGCAAGATTTACGTAAGAGACCTCTTGGTAAGATCTCTGCAAAAAAATTATACGCAGTGTCTTTTGTATAAGATTTCCAGGAGAAGTGACCTGGCAAGACCTCTGCGCAAGATCTTGGTAAGAGGTCTCTTGGCAAGACTAGGGAAGCGATCTCCACAAAGGATCTATGTAAGGTACCTGCCTTTCAAGTTGGTTCCAGGGAACCTCTTCAAAAGGAACCTCTGCCACTACCAGCTGCTACCTCTCACAAAGAAGCAGAACGTAAGGTACCTCCCTCTCAAGTTGGTTCTACGGAACCTCTTCAACAGGAACCCCTGCTACTACCAGCTGCTACCTCTCACAAAGAAGGAGAACGTAAGGTACCTCCCTTTCAAGTTGCTTCTAGGGGACCTCTTCAAAAGGAACCTCTGCTACTACCAGCTGCTATCTCTCAAAGAAGGAGAACGTAAAGTACCTCCCTTTCAAGTTGCTTGTAAAGAACCTCTTCAAAAGAAACCTCTGCTACTACCAGCTGCTACCTCTACCCCCGACAAAGACGGAGAACGTAAGGTACCTACCTTTCAAGTTTCTTCCGGGGAACATCTTCAGAAAGAACCTCCGCTACTATCAGGATGCTAGGGTTAACGGATGTTAGGGTTAGAGGGTTTTAGGGTTCAAGGATGTTAGGGTTAAAGAGTTTTAGGGTTAACGGATTTTAGGGGTAAAGGAGGTTAGGGTTAAAGGTATTTTAGAGCTAAAGGATGTTAGGGTCCAGTTAGGGTTAAAGGGTTTCAGGGTTAAAGAAGGTCAGCGTTAAGGTTTTGCTGCCACTCAAGCCTTCAAGGTTTTGGAGGCTTCACCCTCCGGTCAGGCCTGGGCAAAAACCCTAAGCTGCTGTGCCTTGGAGCCTTGGAGCCTTGGAGCCTTGGAGCCTTGGAGCCCTTGGAGCCCTTGGAGCCCTTGAACCTCTTGACCCCCTTGCAGCCCCTTGAAACCCTTGAACCATTTGAACCTCTTGAACCCCTTGAACCCCTGAACCCCTTGAACCCTTTGAACCCCTTGAGCACCCTTTTGAACCCTTTGAACTCCTAGAACCCCTTGAACTCCCTTTTGAACCCTTTGAACTCCTAGAACCCCTTGAACCCCTTGAACCCCTTGAACTCCCTTTTGAACACCTTGAACACCCTTTTGAACACCCTTTTGAACCCCTTGAACCCCTTGGACCCCGTGAGCCCCTTGAACCCCTTGAACCCCTTGAGCTCTCTTTTGCACCCCTTGAACCCCCGTTTGGACCCCGTGAATCCCTTGAACCCCTTGAGTCCCTTGAACCCCTTGAACCCCTTGAACTTATTGAACCCCTTGAACACGCTTTTGAACCACTTGAACACCGTTTTGAACTTGCGCGCCCTTTTGACCCACTTGAACACCTTTTTGAACACCTTTTTGAACCCCTTGAATCCCCTTTTGAACACCTTGAACTCCCTTTTGAACCCCTTGAATTCCCTTTTGAACACCCTGAACACCCTTTTGAACCCCTTGAACCCCCTGGACCCCTTGAACTTCTTGAGCCCCTTGAACCCCTTGAACACCTTGAACCCCTTGAACTTCTTGAACCCCTTGAACCCCTTGAACACCTTTTTGAACCCCTTGGACCCCTTGGACCCCTTGAACCCCTTGAACCCCTTGAACCCCGTGAACCCCTTGAACCCCTTCAACCCCTTCAACCTCTTCAACCCCTTGAACCCCTTCAACCCCTTGAAACCCTTGAACCCCGGGTGAATCTTTGATCCCTTGAACCCTTGAGCCTTTGACCGGACCCGAAAAAAATTAGCAAGAACGAGCCTCGCTTTTCTAGCAAAGAACCTGTGTTGGTGCATAAGTGGCACAAGCCCTAAAAGTCTGGATGGAAGCTAGTGGCGAACGTTGCTTTCTGAAGCCACTAAGGAACTTCTTGGAAAGCGCCCAAGCCTCCGGCCAGGGCGCCGCGGAGGATTTGGAGGGAGGGTAGTGCCTGACGTTGCTTTCTGAAGCCATTAGAAAACTTTTTGAAAAGCGCCCAGGCTGCAAAAGCCTGCGGCGAGGGCGCCGCGGAGGATTTGGAGGGAGGCTAGTGCCTGACGTTGTTTTCTGAAGCCATTAGAAAACTTCTTGAAAAGCGCCCACAAGGCTGCAAAAGCGTCCGGCCAGGGCGCCGCGGAGGATTTCTAGTGCCTAACGTTGTTTTCTGAAGCCACTAGAAAATTTCTTGGAAAGCGCCCACAAGGCTGCAAAAGCCTCCGGCCAGGGCGCCGCGGAGGATTTGGAGGGAGGAAGCCACGACCAGGCTACTGCCCCCAGAATGCCGCCAAAGCCTTTGGCAAGGGCGCCACGAGGGATTTGAAGGCAGGCTAGTGCCTAACGTTGCTTTCTGAAGCTACTAGGTGGAGGATTTGGAGGGCGGCTACTGCCTAACGTTGCTTTCTGAAGCCACGAGACTGCCCCCAGAAGGCGTGAAGCCAGGCTACTGCCTCCAGAATGCCGCAAAAGCCTTTGGCAAGGGCGCCACGAGGGATTTGAAGGCAGGCTAGTGCCTAACGTTGCTTTCTGAAGCTACTAGAAAAGCTCTTGGAAAGCGCCTAGAATGCCGCAAAAGCTTCTGGCAAGGACGGCACGAGGGATTTGAAGGCAGGCTAGTGCCTAACGTTGCTTTCTGAAGCTACTAGAAAAGCTCTTGGAAAGCGCCCAGAATGCCGCGCTTCTAGCGGGCGCATGCCCTGCCATCGGCGGGGTGCTCCTCGGACGCGCTCCCCCTGCCATCGTCTGGGGTCGGCGGATTAGTCTATATACCTGTGTTGGGGATTCTGACTATCCATTTTGGGAAATAGTATTAAGCAACCAGTAATCCAACCCATTAATAGGGATTTACACAACCATTATGTTTGGATTCCTATTGTGGGATGATCATAGACCATTTTTGCCATCTTTTGACTATGGCACATTGGATTCCAGAAGAGTTCCTCATGGTTCAGTCATTTGTCCACTAACACTGGCAAACCATACTGGTATTTTGTCGCGTTCTGGTCATATCGCCATATGAAACATATTTGCTATCGATCGGATTCATGATGATCAACTACCCATGTCCTCTCTGGATTGAAAGGAAAATCCTAACCAGAAACATCCGGAAACCATGGTTTCCCCCATCAAAAAGAGGGGTTTCCTGAATTTTTTCTCTTTAAACTTTAAACCAATCCACCGATTTTCGTGACCTCTACAGCCGCTCTCGTTCCCTTGAACCTACGGGTCACTGGTGGCAGTCCTGGCGGCGGCGACTGCGGTGTCACGGCCACATGTCGGAACCTCATCACGGGCTTCCCGAAGCGGGAGGAGTATCCGGAAGGCCGGGGTGACTGAGGAATTTGATACCCTCTGGTAAACTAACAAAAAGCGAACTGGAAAATGGCCATAGAAATAGTGGATTTACCCATTCATGGCAGCGTGATTTTCTATAGTTACGTTAGTTTAGCAGAGGGTAACCATTGGGATGTAAGAATGATATCATTCTATAAGGATTTTTCAGATTCAAAAAAGGAATATTCACACTGCAGATTGGTGGTGGTGATGGGGACTTCTGAAATGTTTGGGATACCTAAGAAGGAATGGTGATCTCTTCGGTTTTTGTGGCAAATACCATCCGTCACTCCAACGAAGAGCTCAACCCTGCAATGAAACCGGGGGTTGGAAGATGACTTTAACCTAGGGATGGCAATTCTCAGACTTCAACTTGTACAGCTTATGGTCGTTTTTTGGCGCTTGACTTATGTTATGTGATAGTCAGTCATGTTTTCCTCAATCTGTTAGTTGGGTGGGGGTAAATCTTCTAAATCACCTAAAGCCATGGGAGGAATGGGGATATGACCGCAGCTACGGTGCCAATTTCTTCAGATTCAGCCAAGGAAAAAAACAGGATTTCCCTACAAGAAACGGCGATCTTCCGTAGCCATGTCAAATTATCATAGAGTACATGGTGGAAGATCACAAGGTTCCCCTCAGCAACTTCTCAAGAGTCGTATCTTGGGGACGTTGTTTGATGGTGCAAGGGATGAGAGGTTGATGTTTGTCATTTTATTCAGAAACACTAATTGAATTGAAATAGCAGTTGAGAAATCTCGTGTTTTGCATCACTTTGCAGTTATCAATCTATCTCCACTGGAGCTTCGACTCATGGCCATCAAGCCATGGCTTTGTTTTGCCGCGGTGCTGTGCCCGTTACCGTGGAGCTTCTCGGCCATCTCTCAGGCGGATCGCGGCGCGCGGATCCACGGCCACTTCCCCGACGTGGACGTGCTCTGTGTGGACTGGCGGACGCGGCCCTTGGCGGCGCAGATTCCAGTGCCATGGCTGGCCAGGAAGGTTCATAACTGGAGTGCCAGGAAGATTGTGGCGAAACTTGGAGCCGTTGAGTTTTTTTTCTTTTTTTCTTTTTTTTTTAAATTGAAAAAACACATGCGAACAAGAAATGGGGGAAGTCATCTGGAATCGTTTTTTTTGCTTTGGGGGGACCTCATGCAAATCTACAAATCTAAGGAAGAAGAAAGATCTTCCATCATCTCGCGATTTCTACAAATCTTCGATTCATCTGACCTTGTCGCAGAAGGGTTTCTTGGAATATCGCTGGGTTATCCAAAAGTGTGTCCCAGGGGCTGCCCACGTCGCCATCAAACAACCAAAGCTGCGGCTCCTGCGAATTCTTCTACGACTCTTCATGCGCGACTCAGCGCATACGCAGCTGGAGTGTGGCTTTCAGTCAGCTGGCAGGTTGAAGGTGTCTTCCAAGCTGCCCAAAAATCCAGGTGAATTGAGGAGAAGCCTCCAGGTCTATGCGCCCTACTCCAGTTTTCAGGTGATCTTGCAGAAGTGGGAGCAGCAAAATCATCCAGAGAAAGACTTCCGGAAGGCCAATGAATTTGCCAGGGAGTGCTTGTTGTGGTGTGCCGAACAACCGCAACGATTGTGATACCCCACCTCCGGCTGCGTGGACCTCGAAGACTGCGGTGCTGGCGGTCGCTTCGGTGAAGTCGATGGATACGTCGCGTGGCTGTATCCTCCGGAGGAACTGGCTGTCCTCTCCGTGGGTGGTGGGTCATCGCCTACACCCGGCCTGATCATTTGTGCAATAACTGGATGAAATAGGTCAAAACCTAGCCGTGGGAGGATGAACGGCACCAGCTATACACCAGCTGTTTTGGTGTGAAAACCACGGTACGGCTTTCGGTCCGTGGTATATGAGTCTGTCCAAACATGGGGCACCCTCGACGTTTACTGGCTTGGAATAGGCTTGGAACCTAGTTTTCCTCGTTAAAATGTTGGAGACACATAGACTGGCCAAAATGAGCAGTGTTGTTTCAGACCCGGACCCCGGTTGAAAATGGTAGCCGGTGACAAAGCTAGCCTTTATCTGATTGGTGGTTTGGAACAGTTGGATTATTTTTCCATATATTGGGAATTTCATACTCCCATTTGACTTTCATATTTTTCAGAGGGATAGGTATACCACCAACCAGTTTATGTATTGGGGATTATCACTGATCACAATTGATGAACATGTTATTCACCTTCCAGGATTTACCACAATGCTGATGAATACCATTCGATGCGGGCTTGGGTCAGTCATTTCAAACATCAGCCCCAAACGTGGGGAATCAGAAAAACATGCAGATAGAATCCGAGTTCCCCTTTGTGAAATCCTCATAATTCCCCATGAATCCTTGTAAATCCACATATATCCCCATATATCCCCATGAATCCATACAGAATCTTCAAAACTAGCCCTACTCGTACCAATGGGTCAAGATTCAAGATCGCACCTACGTCGGCAAATTTCAGGATCTACAACACTTCAAGTTGGGGGGTGCCCATGTCTATACCATGTAGTGATGCGGAAAGCCAATCATAAACGACCCTTAAACTTTGCCATTTCGATATGAAGGTTGTTAAAGCTTGAAACAATTAGTTTGTCATCAGGTGTACCTCATTCTCTGATGTCATCAGCAAACATGGGACAGAGATCATCAATATTAACCATTCTCTTCAGCGTAAACCTCGAGCAAGATGCTGAACTGATCGGATTTTCAATCCCTTGGTTTTTCAGATTTACGCAGAGTTCCTGCTTCAGATTTTCCCAAGTCATCCAAACCATTAATCATCATTATATCTCATTACCCTCTGGTAAACATACAAAAAGCTACTACCACTAGGCTTAAGTTGTATCAATCGACCTGAAGTCGTATCACACCTGCGTGCGCGCAGTGTTTCGTATAGATTTTGATAGTTCTTTATTTGATGGGTTATTGATTCGAACACTTTTTCATCGCTGTGCGCAATGTTTTGTTGACATGATTCTATTTGACCCTACTAGCCCTAGCGTTAAGTCGTATCAGCTCGTAGAAGTTGTATCGGGAGGCCGTGCGCCTGGAAAAAGTTCAAGTTTGGCATCACCACAACTTTTAGTAATTGGAGGATTTCATTGTTTTGGGGCCGTGCGCCTAGAAAAAGTTCAATTTTTGTATTGCGTTGATTTATAAAACTTATATTATATTTCATTATTCTTTCAACGGGGCAAATGCTGGTTGCTGCTTTCTGCTTGCTTTCTGCTTGCTTGCTGCTTGCTTGCTGCTCCTTGCTGCTGCCTCCTGCTGCTGCTGCCGCTGCTGCTGTTGCTGCTGCTGTTGCTGCTGCTGTTGCTGCTGCTGTTGCTGCTGCTGTTGCTGCTGCTGTTGCTGCTGTTGCTGCTGCCTCCTGCTGCTGCTGTGGCTGCGGCTTCCTTCTGCTGCTGCTGCTGCCTCCTGCTGCTGCCTCCTGCTGCTGCCTCCTGCTGCTGCCTCCTGCTGCTGCCTCCTGCTGCTGCTGCTGCTGCCTCCTGCTGCTGCTTCCGCCTGCTGCTGGTGCTGCTTCCTCCTGCTGCTGCTGCTGCTGCCTCCTGCTGCTGCTGCTGCTCCCTCCTGCTGCTGCTGCTTCCTCCTCCTCCTGCTGCTGCTGCTTCCTCCTCCTCCTCTGCTGCTGCTGCTTCCTCCTGCTGCTGCTGCCGCTGGTGCAAACATTTTGCCGAAAAAGAAAATTACAGTCTCGGTCGCCTTGTTTGGCGCTGGCGGGAGATACGGGCGGGAGACGCCCGCAGAGAGAGGGAATGTTTACAGAAGGCAGAACTTATGAAACATTCAAGCGGAAGCGGATGTTGACAGCGGTGTGCCACTGGGTTTTCAGATTTTAACGTTGTTGATATGATGATGTTGCCCATAGCTATTACATGGAAATCTATGTTTGTTAGGAAACAAAGTTAAAGATCTGGGAGGCCGTGTGCCATGGTGATTCCTAAATATATCCTTTGAAAACATAGTTTAAACATATGTGAATACCTCAGTGTGCGCAATGTTTTCTTCATTTTTGGAGATATAACAACATTCCTTGAAAGCCGGTGTGCCATTGGGATTTTGATATTTTGATGTGACTTTTGCCCAGTTGATGTGACTTTCTTCCAACTCGCTGTTACATGGGGTTGATGTGACTTCTGCCCAACTGATGTGACTTTAACTTAAACCCTTCGCTAGTATTGAAAATGGGCATAGAAATAGTGAGTTTTCCCATTGAACATGGTGGATCTTTCCATCGTTTTTTGTATGTTTACCCGGCCGGGTACATCCCAAAAAAGACACCCAAATCCACTGATTCGGTGAACCCTGTGACCGACCGAAGCCTGAAGGGACTCGCAGGGTAACTATCCCCGGAGGCCCCACGAACTTCAGGTTGGTGAAGCTAGATAAACTGACAATAAACTGACAGAATTATGTGGACAATCAAACATTAAAAGATATGAAAAGTACATGATGATTTTTAGTTTTCACCATAGCTTTTCACCGGTTTGCTGATCCGCCGTTCGCGTTTTTGGAGGTTTGGATTGCCTCTTTATTCACAGCCCCAAGCTGCGGAACTTGCCGATGGACCAAAAGGAGGCCGATCTACTTTTTATGGTTGGTCAACTCCACATATGTTGCAGGAGGGTAGCCCCCCCCCAAAAAACAGCAATTTATGATGGAATGTACAACCAATGATAGTTGATGGGATATATAAATGATCCAGCCAACTTTTGATATATAAATAGCAATCAATACAATCATAGGTTTATGGGGATATAGCGATGGGATGTACCAACCAATTAACTTGATTCATGATAGTTGGGTATGAAAATGGGGTGTCTCCCGCGATGACAATGATGTTCCATTGGATTTGTTGGGAACCATATCTTTCCACACAAAGCCACTTCTAGGTTTTGATGCGGATGCATAGCCATTACCCTCTGTTATTTTAAACATAGATGAACATGGTCCGTTCATAAATGATTTATGATGGTTTACCGGTTTACCTATTAAAAACGTGTTATTTTCCAGTTCGCCACGTTCAACAACCAGAGAGTAGCTATGAAAAATCACACCCTAAGGGAATATGTTCTTCATATATCCCAATTGGACATACCCCATGCTTCATGGCTTAAATATATGGATGATATATAGCTAATATTCCCCAACAATGGTGGGTTCATAGGTTGAAAATTGCCATTTATAGTTGATTTACCTGTTACAAATGGTGTTTTTCCTGTAAAAACTCCTGCAGTAAAACCACATGTATTATACATAACATTGACTGTCGTGCAGCGTTGGTTCAAAACAGTTCCGAGTGCTAGCGGTTTAATTGTATTTCACCCCATTATTGGCTGACCTGGTAAACTAGAGGTTATCAGCCGTAGTCTCACTACTTAGCTATGGGGACCCCAACTGACCTTCCTCTCGCCGTTCCGGGGTCAGGTCCATCGAGTGTCGCCGTGCCCAATGTGGCCGGAGGCGACTCCGCGCCGATGGATGATGAAACCATGAATCAGCCAGTTGTAGCGTACTTTACATTCATACAAAACAACATGTCTCAAATCACAAGTGGAAACACCCTGCAAGTCGTGAGGGAAGCTGAACAAAGGCACCTTCAGATAATGCATGGAGTAGTTGACTCAATCCGAAGAGAATGGTCAAGTAGACTCGTAATGCAAGAGCAGGAGTATGAGCAAAGATTGCAGGATGTAGAGAACAAAGCAATTGGAGCCCTCAATGAGGAAACTAAAAAAAAAGTTACTGTATAGATCAAATTGAGGAAAGGCAACGTATCACTAGTGAGTTCGAGGCCTCCTATGCACAAACGGTAGAACATGCAACAAATGCCATAGCTGCAACGAAGAAGCAATATGAAGATCAAGCTGCAATTGAACAGGCCAAGTTTATCCAGTTGAAAACGGAGTTTGAAAACTACAAAAAGGAAATGGCCGAAAAGATCAACGAAGCAGCGGCACAGAACCTTAGCCTTCAGGACCAAATCGATGACCTTCAGGAGCAGTTGAAGCATGTTGCCAAAGCGCAACAAGCATCCGTTCCGAAAGCATCCGTCCAGAAAGCCGAGCCAGCCACCATCGCTGGTGTGCCCCACTTCAGTATTGCTACTCCTAGAGTACCCGATGCACAAGCTGCCAAAGGCAGCGATGAGCCGATTCCAGAGTTGAAGACACCTGCTGTGTTGGCACAAGAGGCAAAAGCCAAGTTGGATGAGTTGCTCAAAGGTGGCACTCCCCAGCAGAAACCAGCTGTCGGTGACGACAAGCCTCATTTGCCGACGCATTCAGGGTTCATGACTCCCACTGAAGTTATCAAAACTCCCCCAAATGATTCCCCTAAGAGCGCAACCAAGCAACAGCAGATGATGGGTCCCTCAGAACTCATTGAACTGGTGAAAGCCTTAACCCAAAGGGATGAGAAGGATAAGCCAAAGACTAAGGAGGCTGAGATCATCAAGCTGAACAACATGCCCGCTCCGGAATCATACAGGACTTGGAAGAATTATGTGAGGGATGAGGTGAAGAGTTGCTCAGATCGTCCAGATGAAGCATGGCTTTGGCTCAACGAGGTGTACGGTCAGGAGTGCACCAGAGAAGAGCTGGAGAAGAAGCTTCAAGATCCTGGGAAGTTCCTTACGCTGGATACAAAGTTATCAGCAGCGCTCACGCGCTCAGCCGGAGGGGACCTCGCAACTAGGATACTGAACTTCAAAGAGCAACAATCCCGGAAAGGCATCCAGGTCAGGGGAAGATATGTTCTGCTCATGTTTGAGGACTACTTCAAAACATCAGAAGAAGCAGGTAGCCTTTACAGAGTAGAAGATCTTTTGGGTGTTGTCAAGGTAGGTGATACGGTCCAGGATCTTAGAAGATTCATCAACAAATGGGATGCTACCTTAGCTGGCATGGCTGTCACCCCCGATGATGCCGTGTTGAGGGACATTCTGTTGAGACAGATCCGACCGAGTCAGTTGCTGAAGTATGACATCGAGGTGTTCGATCGCGCCCATGAGAAATCTCATGAGAAGTCATACGGTTTTCTCCATCAGTCCATGAAGAACTTGATCGACAGAGAACGGTTGAGGGAGAACAGGAACCGCATCGTGGAGAAGAACAAGGCTGGTGGACCGAAGGACACAAAAGCCGCACCCGCCAAAGGCGATGGTCGTGGCAACCCCAACCGAAAGGGTTCTCCGAGTCGTGGTAGATCACAGGAACGTAGTAAGGGTGATAAGATCTGTTACAAGTTCCAAAAGGGTCAATGCGATAAGGGGAAGAAGTGTCCATTCAAGCATGTAAAGGATGACAAGTCCCGAACACAATCACCCAGAAGAAGTAAGACACGTTCACCATCAAGGGGCAATAAAGATGATAAGGGGAAGAAAATGTCCAAAGAAGAAATGGCAAAGACCCCATGTATCTATCATGCCCAGGGAAAGTGCAGACGTGGTGACAAATGTTTTTATAAACATGATGACAAAGCTGCTGCCGCCACCAAAGACACCAAAAGGGCCAATTCA
This sequence comes from Cladocopium goreaui, assembly GCA_947184155.2. Taxonomy (NCBI): domain Eukaryota; class Dinophyceae; order Suessiales; family Symbiodiniaceae; genus Cladocopium; species Cladocopium goreaui. The sequence goes on from CAMXCT020001068.1 coordinate 665,893, forward strand.
CCCGCTCCCAAGAAGAAGAACAAGGAGTCGAACGCTGCCCCATGCTTGATTCAGAAGTATGCTTGCATAGCCAGAAAACAGCCGAAGGCAACTTCGTGCTCTGATGAGTCCTGTGTCAGCATGAAGCGTCTTAGATTCCGAAAGGTCCCACATGTGATCGAGGTGAAGGCAGTCGGTCGTCAAGTCCCCGTCAAGCACCGTCCAATAGAGTTCACTAAGGTGTACAAGACAGCCGAAGACGTTCCTGTTTCTTCCAAGGTCGAACAACATGAAGCTCAGGTTCGTGCAAGACAGCTCCAGGAAACTGTGAGGCTCCATGATTCGGATGTCGCACCTAGTTGTGGGTTTTGTTGTTGGAATGAGGACACTTGTGACATCACTTGCAAAGAATGCAGATTCGTCAGCAGTCCCAAAGCTCTTAAGGAAGTAGGCCGTTTTCCATCCATTGCTACGGCCGCGCCAAAGGCCGGTGTCAGTTGGCTTGTCGATTCAGGAAGCGAGTCCGATCTTGTATCTAAGGGTATGCTAAGGGATGTCAGCGCCAAGAACTGCCGTGCAGCCGAGCATCCGATTTCCTTAGTTACAGCCAACGGTTCAACTGAGGCAAGTGAGGTTGCTGATGTCAAGTTGTCCGCATTGCCAGATCCCGTGCATCCGTATGTACTTGATCATACCCCAGCTGCGCTCCCTGTAGGAACCAGATGTGTAGATCAGGGTTACAGTTTCGTCTGGCCTGCCAATGGCAAACCGATTCTAGTTCGTCCAGATGACAAAGTTGTCCAGCTCAAGATCGAAGGCCATGTCCCAGTTTTGGATGATAGCTGCAAGGTCTACCCCAAAGATCAATTTCAAAAGGATAAGCACCTTAGGAAGTTGTTCGCAATGCCGACCTCGCAGTCGAGCTCAAAAGCCAAACGGGATGAAGCCCAAGACGAAGAGCAGTTGGATGAGCTGGTTGAGGATGACGCCCAGCAGGAGTATATCCGAAGCCGCAAGACTGAGGATCTTCTGGCCGAAGCTGCAAGTACCCAACATCAGTACACTCATTTCCCCAAGAACCCATTTTGCAGGACTTGCCAACGAGCAAGAATGATGGCTCCACAGGCAAGGAAGAAAGGTGGTCAGAAGAGAATCGAAACAGAAGTGTTTGGTGACCACATCATTGGTGATCATGTCATCATCAAGAAGAATGTAGAAGAGGGTTTCAGGGGGGAGCAAGTTGCATTGGTGTTGAAAGATCTGCATACCCAATACCGACATGTTTACCCAAGCCAATCCAAGGATTCACAAAGTTGTGTTGATGGTTTGAATCACTTCATTGGATCGAAAGACGATGTTCAAGTTGTGTATACTGACAATTCCCCAGAATTGATCAGGGCCATCAAGGACTTGGGTTACAGACATCAGACATCAATTGAATATGTAGATTCATCAAAGTCTTTTGCTGAGCGCGAAGTTCGTCAGATGTTGGAAGGTGCCCGTAGCAACTTGTTGCAGTCCGGACTTCCGTTGAAGATGTGGCCATTGGCCATGCAGCATCATGCGACCGCGATCAATGCAAGCCCCCAGCTTGATGGCAGTGAATCACCATGGCAACTCAGGTTTGGTGAAGAGTTCCCTGCAATGCACATTCCGTTTGGTGCCAAAGTGTTGTTCTGGAATAACCCCAAAAGGGCAGATAACACAGCAGGTAAGCTTTCCCCAACATCAAATGAAGGAGTTTTCCTTGGGTATTACATCCAACCAGGTCATGATTGGAAGGGTGAATACTTAGTTGCCAAGTTAGAAGCTGCAGATTATCATGTCAATTGGGGTGCACTGACAATTCAAAGAACAAAAAGGTTGGAATTGTCATCTGAGGGTTTCATCTTTCCGTTGAAAGCTCTGATTGACTCGAAGGCACCCAAAGCCGACCGCCTTGAGGATCAGGTGATTCCGCAGACTCCCAAAGCTGTACCGCTTGAGTCCAGTATGCATCCGCCACAAGATGACTATGAATACGAGCCAGGGACGCCTCTACCAGCCGACAGTGATGTCGAGCCCGATGCACCTGCAGAGCCCGTATTCCCAGATCTCAAGTTGACCCCTAAAGGGGAAGTAATTCCAGATGATTTTCATTGGGATGGTCACCGGATCGTACGTAACTATAAAGGTTCAAAGCGTCCGGAAGGGATTGACTCAGAGTTGTGGAAGATGTTAGGACCCCACGAGCGAAAGCAGATCATTGAAGAGGAGGATGCAAAGGCAAAAGCCAAAGCACAGGAGGAAAAGCCAGCACCATCATCTGGCAGCAAGGGCAAGAAGAAGAAAGCTTCGACAGCCCGGCTTGAGGCAACTCAATGCCCTCCTGCAAAAGCTAGGCTTGTAGGCAACACTTGGGAAATTATTCCAGCCGTTTCCCAAAAGTTCTCCGTGCCAGCAATGCCAAAGGCTGCTGTGCCTGCCGTGGAAGAACACCGGCCAAAGCTTCGTGAGCTTGTGAAGGAGAAGATCAAGGAACTTGAGTTCAAGGTTGCACTCGAGCTTTTCGCTTCAGTTGCTAGGCTTGTATCAAAAGATGAGATTGCCAGCAACCCCAAGGCTAAGGCCGCCCTTGGCAAGGAGTGGAAAACCTCCGAAACAAGGGTGTTTGGGATGAGAAGCGTGTTCGTGAGTGCCGCGACATAGTAGCTGAGGCTCGTCGCAATGGCCAAACTGTGCACCTAGGTCGAATCTTTGAAGCTTGCTACGAGAAAGGTTCTGAGTTGCCTGAGTCAGATCCTCGCCGGAAGTTCAAGGGTAGGACGTTTTTTCAGGGAAACAATGTCAGAGACGAGAATTCCGATCACGCACTCTTTAATGAGTTAGGCTCTTCCCCAGCATCCATGGAAGCAGCAAAGCTGCTAGATGCTTTCGGTAGTCAGCCCGGATTCTCAAAACAGCAGGCAGATGCTATCCAAGCCTACATACAAGCCCTCTTCACAGGGGTGCCCACATGGTTATCATTTATCCGAAATCGGTGGCCAAAGGATTGGGAGAAGAAGTGCTGGCAACCCATGGTTCCTATGTTACTTGCTCTATATGGTCATCCTGATAGTGGGGGTATTTGGGAAAATCATCTCAATAGCCGTGTGGTGAAACAAGGTTGGAAGCAAATTTTACCTGATATTTGGCATTCAATTTTTCATCATCAAGAGCTCAACTGTCTTTAGTTGTGTACGTAGATGACTTCAAGATGGCTGGACCCACTGCCAACATGGAAAAGGCATGGGCAAGCATCAAGGCTGCAGTGAACATTGGTGATCCTGAGCCGTATGATCGCCACTTTGGCTGTATGCACCGTGGATTTCAAAATATCCGGTTGCCTTCGCAGGCACGCCCATTTGCATTCGCCTTTGAAGCCAAGAAGTCAGCAGCCGCACAACACAGAACACAAGACTGGTGGGAGCATGATGAGACAAACATGGCATGGATTAGACATCACGTACAACCCCGAAAAAGATTGTACCAGCCGGGTGATGAGGGGGGAGATGTTACTTGTCAAAATTCGAGTCGCATAACTAAGGTCACACTAAAAGGTTGTCCTAGCATCACCGATGGGAACAATCAGGGGGGCTATGATGTTTATACTGATGATTGGAAAACATCTAGCAATCAAGCAAATGAATTCTGGACAGGAAAAACAGTTTTCTGTTATGGACAAGATGGACCGGACAAATTCAAGCACTTTGCAATGGCAAGTAAAGCCAGACCAGGACCACATCGCGACAAACGCGAGGCAAAGAAGGAAGCCAAGGCCTCTAAGTTCAGGGGGGTAGATCATGCTGTGAAGTCAAAAGCTGGCGTCATGGCCAAGCCCGTGAACTTAGTGAGGTATGACATGACATGAGTGATTTCCTTGGGTCCTGTGTAGATAACTATTGTAGTCTTGCAAAAGTCAGTCCATCGTCTTTGAAAGAGGTGCCAACACCATTCACAGATGCCGGCATAGCAAGGCCAACACTCAGTGAAGATGAAAAGCCTGGCAAACTCCAGCCAGTGGCTAACAAGATCTTGATGAAAATTCTGTTTGCCGCTAGGATGGCCAGATTTGACTTGTTGCGTGCCACGCAAAGCTTAGCATCTAGAGTGACAAAATGGTCCATAGAATGCGATGTCGCCTTGCACAGATTGGTGTCATACATACATTGTACAAAGCACCATTTTCTAGAGGGTTTTATTGGGGATGCATTCGATGAATGTCAGCTCTGGCTGTTTGCCGATGCAGACCACGCAGGCGAACATGATAGCAAGAGTGCATCCGGCAGTGCCATAGTGCTTGTTGGCCCCAACACTTATTACCCCTTAAATGCATTTAGTAAGAAACAAATTGTTGTAGCCATATCTTCAACTGAAGCCGAGGTAGTTGCCGCAAATCATAGCATGAGAGCCGAGGGCATTCCAATGCTGGCCCTGTTCGAGCAATTGAATCTTTTCAAGAAGCTTCAGGGTAAATCAGCTCGCGATACCGCGAAGCCCCAGGACGATGCTGTGTTCACCAGGATTGACCCCGAAATTGACGATATCCGTAATGGGAATGTCGATACGGGTTGCAGTGTTGCGGACATCAACTCCCGAATTCTGATGGCACTGACCATGCGAAACCAAGGTGAAGGTCAAGTTGCTGAAGATCTCGCTGAGGGATTAATGGGCGAATGGACGCCGGCCTCGGCACTGAGGTTCTACGGGAAGAATGATCCGCTCGCAGAATACCTCAGCCTCTGCTTTTTGCCAAAAGAGTCCCAACTAGAGAAGGTCATGTTGCCGGGAGTAATCCCGAGCCCAGTCATCTGGATTCTTGTCTCCGACTCGTCATGCGCACTGATCACAGGACGCAGGCACACCCTCAAGAAGTACGATCTGTCTGAGCATTTTCAGCAGCGTAGGCCTGGGTATGTGTCGGAGTTTATCCATGAGATGCTCTGGGGAAAGACCCTCCAACGCCTGTTCAAACGTGGGATTAATTTCGTGCTTGATGCTCTGCCGGTTTCATACCAAGAAAATGTGGCTGAAATCACGAAGCTGCTGTTCGGTGAATCGCGCAGGCACATCATCCCGGTTGGAAAGTCTTTCACAGTCGAGGATGTCAAGGCCCTGCAGCCCGATACGGAGGACTTCTTGGACGTGAAGAATCTTGCTCCAGGCATGTTTGCAACCCCTCCAAAGGGAAGATCCACCGAAATCGGCCGCTGGCGACAGCGCGCCCGCAGCTTCCGGCCCAGTCTCAATTACTGTTCAGACGCCTGAGGTCTTGTTGAAGTCAAAGCCCAAAGCAGCACCTGAGCCTGCCCCGGCACCCGCCGCAGCTGCAGGACCCAGCTCCAGCACGTACCAGCCGCAGGTAACTGCGAGCTCAATGGAAGGGAATGTCCAGGGTTATGTCAAGGCATATTGGATGGAAGACCATCTTCCTGAATATCAATATACCATGGTTACAAACTCAGAGGGGAATGAAGTACCCGGCATCCTTTTCAACGGTACTGCCTACGAGTTGGAACTCATTGGTGCATCGGATGTGGAAACTCTTGCAAAACAGATTCGTGTCGACAAACACTTTGCCGATTTTGCCACGCGTGTGAACAAGGTGTGCAGGGGTCATGCGTCATGTTCCAAAGTCCCGATGGACAAAGATCTTTGGATTGATTTGGAAGCATTCGCAAAAGCCTTCCGCAAGGAAGTGCCCCCTGATGTGTTCATGACGGTCGCAAACTTGTTTGGCACCGCAATGAAGGTTGACAAGCACGGCAAGAGTAGGTTCCAGTTTCTCTGTGCCCGCATCCCAGATATTCCCTACGAAAACAACCTCGGGATGATTTTTGTGCCAGTCAAGATCCGTGCAATTCAGGGTCACTCCGAAATTGCCCTGAAGAATGCAGGTGGCTTGTTTGCAAACTCCACTTTGATCTATTGTGCCGACAACGTGTCCCCTGAACGGAAGGCCGCCTTCGCAGGCGTGCCCATCTGTGCAATGACTGAGGTCCCTGATGTTGCATATCATCGCACGATGAAGAGCAACTGGAAGAGCATCGCCAAAAGTGGTCTTATCCCTGGAGGTGGTGACTCAGTCAATAGCGGTCGTGCCCACGTTTACATGTCGCAGCACCGCATAGGCACACATGGGTACAGGTCAGGGCTTCGTGCCAAGTGCCCGATCGAGATAAAGATCGCCATGAAGCAGGCCGTTCAGGGAGGTGTCATTTTCAGCCGTACCGAAATGGACGGCATCCTGACTTCTGAAAAGATTCCGCCCCAGTATATCATCAGCATTGCCGAGGACAACAAGGTGATTTGGTCCCGCGCCGAGAGCAATCTCGAGCCCAAAACTTGGACAAGCGCGGAAGCATCAACATCACCAACTTCTGGAGTCCGACTTGTGGCACGCGATGATGCGAAATCTCCTCAGGATGATCAGATGGACGATGACACCGGGACAGGGCAACCTGATGCTCGATCCGCACATGATGATGCTGCTGCAGATGACCGCATGCAAGTTGACCAGCCACCCACACGGGTGCGCCGCGTTTACCTTGCTCCAAAGTACGTTGAACCTTTCACTGGTGAATGCCCTTTGTGTTTGGTTGAATACGTCAGTGGTCAGGTGACATGCAGCACGTGCGGCTACGAGCCTTTGCCTGTTGATGAGTCAGGCGAGCCGAAGAAGCAGCCCAATCGCCGAACCCGCATCTTGGAGAAGCGCATGCAAAAGCTTGCAGGCTTTGGGATGTACGGCAAGGTGAACTCCACGTTGCTTGCAACATTGACAAATGAACAGGCAGACATGCTCAGGCAGGAGATGGGTTCGAGAGGGATCACTAGCATCGAGTCGTCAGTGATCAAGGAGTGCAGGGATCGCCACAAGAGGGCAAAGCAGCTGCGGTACGTAGTACGAAGATGTCGAGGACAGGTATGCCAGCGATGTGACCTTTTGCGATCGAATGCATGAGGAAGGCAGAGGGTTGAACGACTGCATCTTTGATGACATGTTCGCCTATGCAAACCTGCCTGACCCTCCACGCTCTCGTGTCCAGATATCAGCTGGCGTCGCCGCCAATGCCGAGCATCAGAACTGCCTGTCCAAGCTCATCTATATGAGCCACGTGGAACAGAGGGCTTCCCAGTTGAATTTCGCAAGACGTGGACCAAGGTCTGGGGATTCATGTTTGGCCGCCACATCTTCACTGAGGAGGAGTACGTCAGCTATGTGGGTCGCAAGAATGCGTACCGAGGCCTTTTGACTTGGAAAGGGACCGTCACTGTGCCATTCGATGGAACTCAAGCTTTTCTGGACAAGGTGTACGAAGAGAACCTACCATTGGTTCGGGGCAACCTTGAACGCAAAGAAAAGCAGAGCATCGCAGCCAAGGCAGGTGGTCCTGGAGGTCAGAAGGCCGACCCCACGGTCGCGCCCACAGCCGAACGAAAGCGCAAAGCTGAAGCTGACGCAAGCGCCACCACAACGGGATTTGAAACAACTGCCGCATCCAGCTCTGCGCAAGCAGACGCCTCATCCGGTGCCACACCGTTCCTTGTGCCAGATCCACCAACCCCGAAGAGCGGAGCAAGACCATTCTTGGAGCCTGAGACAACTACCACTGCATCAAAGGCAGCAAGTCTCGCAACATCAAAGGCTGCAAGCTCCGGTCACCCGGACGCCTCTTGGAGTTGGAATCGTGATCACTATGGTCCCCGCCGAGAATGGAGTTTCTGGCGTGGAGCGTGGTATTACCGCGATGAGGCCGGCGGCCGATGGATTTACTGGAACCGCTAGACAGCAATGACTTTTGTAGCTTTCGTGCAAGATGTGGCATGGTAAATTGCCTTCCTTGCATTGCTGCGACTGGTTTTACGGGCTTGAGCTTTTTAGAGGGACCTTTGAAAGACTGTATAAAATTTCAAAAGCCAAACAAAAACAATTCGGCTACCCGCAAGGGTATGCCCACACGGCTATTCGTTCTCCGCAGTCGTCCCTGCTCGCCCGAGGGGGGTGTAAAAACTCCTGCAGTAAAACCACATGTATTATACATAACATTGACTGTCGTGCAGCGTTGGTTCAAAACAGTTCCGAGTGCTAGCGGTTTAATTGTATTTCACACCATTATTGGCTGACCTGGTAAAATACATTTCCATCATTTTGTGTATGTTTACCAGAGGGTAAACCTCCATTTCCTATGGTCTTCCCAAGGTTTTCCTATGTTTTCCTATGGTTTTCCTATGTTTTCCTGCGGTTTTCCCATGATTTTCACAGCCCAACTTGGCCCCGATTTCCATGTTTTTTTCGAGATCAAACAACGAGGCCGGCCTTTTGGAGATGCCACGGAGCCTGCGACGCCTGGACACTGGAGCTATGGAAAGGTGGGATGATCGGTAAATCAGTAAATTAACCAGAGGGAATATACTTATACTACTACTAATAGTCTTTAATGGTGATTTAATGGTGATTTAATGGTGGCCTAATCAGCTGGGATGGAAAGGAGGGAATATTATCATAGAGCTATTTAGGGGTATATCAATCTATATCATGTATGTAGATATGGTTGAATGGTGATTTAATGAATATAATATTATCATAGAGGTATCATTATGCCTTGACTATTCCATTTCCATGAATATAGCTCTGTTCTATTCATTGGATAATATTTCACCAATGCGGGATAACAGATAATGTCAACCCCGATGAGACTAAACCATGGTTTATGACAATGAAGGGGGTGCTCCTCCAATAGTCATTTCATCTAAGACTTTTTTATGGTACCCTCCCAATTAAACAGCCCAGGGGTTTATTAACCCAGGGTTGACATATATATATATATACATATATATATATAAATATAAATATAAATATATATATATAAATATATATAAATATAAATATAAATATATAAATATAAATATATAAATATAAATATAAATATATATATAAATAAATATATATATATATATATCATAGAAGTACAACCACCACTGTAACTACACTTACAAAAACCACAGCAACTGCAACAACTACAACTGCAACAAGAATCACAAAACAAACAAGAACCCACAAGTAACAGACGACAACCAACAACAACGTGCAAATAGCATGCAAAATCCAAGGTTCCAGCTCCCAAATGTTGCAACCGGGAAGCAAAATGGAAGGTTGTGCAAATAGCATGCAAACAGGAACATTCCGACTATAAAACATTGCAAACAGCATGCGGAATGGAAGGTTCTAACTCTAAAATGTTGGTGCGCAGCATGCGAAATGGCAGGTTCCAGCTCCAAAATGTTGCAAATTGTCAAAGGGTTCGCAGCATGGAATGCTCCAGCTCCCAAAAGCTGCAACTAGCATGGAAAATAGGGGCAATCAGAAGTCACCAAAAAATACCTAAAGAACAGAAAATATATTTCCCAAACAATTTCCTACCTTTATATGAAATCATGACTATATTCAGGGTTATACTAGTAGTACCGCACAAGGCGGTGGCGGAAGTTTCAAAGATAGGAAAGTGTAGGAGCGGTGAGTTGTTGTGATGCATGGATGGCAGGGCAAATTCACTGATGGACCGAAAAATGTTTGTGATTTTTGGAGTGGTTGCAGTCCTCCCCCACAACTGCAGGATGTAATGTGGTGTAGCAAAGTGCAATGTAATCGTAGTTGTAGTTTACTTGATGTTGATGAAGTTGTAACGTTGTATTTGTAGTTGTTGTTGTAGTGGTAATGTAGTTGAAATTGTAGTTGTAGTAATTGTAGTTGTAGTAATTGTAGTATATAGTTGTATCACTTGTAGGAGTTGCAGTTGTAGCTGTAGTTGCAGTTCCCAACAGCGAATCTGTTGGGTTGCAATGGGGCAGGGCGGCTGGTGACACGAAAATGCACGCCCCGAAAAACCGGAACAGTCCTGAAATCTTACTAGAACCTTTCGCTGTTGGGTTGCAAAGCTGGGCTACTGTAGTGTAGTGTAAGGGTTTTTGTAATTGTAGTTGTGGTGGTGGTGGTGGTAGTAGTAGTAGTAGCAGTAGTAGTAGTAGTAGGTGGTAGTAGTAGTAGTAAGTAGTAGTAGTAGTAGTAGTACTAGTAGTAGTAGTAGTAGTAGGTGGTAGTAGTAGTAGGTAGTAGTAGTAGTAGTAGGTAGTAGTAGTAGGTAGTAGTAGTAGTAGGTAGTAGTAGTAGGTAGTAGTAGTAGTAGTAGTAGTAGGTAGTAGTAGTAGGTAGTAGTAGTAGGTAGTAGTAGTAGGTAGTAGTAGTAGGTAGTAGTAGGTAGTAGTAGGTAGTAGTAGGTAGTAGTAGGTAGTAGTCGGTAGTAGTCGGTAGTAGTAGGTAGTAGTAGGTAGTAGTAGGTAGTAG
>CAMXCT020001068.1:678734-777346 GCA_947184155.2 Cladocopium goreaui
AGCTAAGCTGGGCCATCTCGGGGCTATGTTGAGCCATCTTGGAGCTATGTTGAGCCATCTTGGGGTCAGGTTGGACAATCTTGGGGCCATGTTGGGCCAACTTGGGGGCCATCTTGGGCCTATGTTGGGCCGTCTTGGGGCCATCTTGGGCCTATGTTGGGCCATCTTGGGCCATCTTGGGGCCATCGTGGGCCCCCCAGCCGCCGACCCACCCCCGGGTCGACCCCCCCGACTGAAGGACCGGTAATTTACGGCGTTTTTTGCTTTCGGTGTTAAAAAAACAACGTTTTTTTTACGGTGTTTCGGGCTCTTCGGCGGCAAGGGATTCCATCTTGGCGATGTTACAAAACCTCGGTTTTTACGTGGTTTTGGGCTCCAGGAGAGGGCCCGGGGCGGAAGAATTGGCATCTTAAGATCGTTTCAACATAGATGGCCCAAACATGGCCCCAACATAGCCCCCAAGATAACTCAACATGGGCCAGCATAGGCCCAACATAGGCCAACATAGGCCAACATAGGCCCAACATAGGGCCAACATGGTGCCAACATTCCTTAACCACCGCCCAACTGTCAGGCATAAGCCTTTAATCACATATTTTATTAGTCTCTCTTCTGTGTGCTGCAAACCAAACTGCCTCCCCCATTCGCTCCAGTCACATGCCCCCCAAAAGGGGGGGTCGGCCGCACCAGGGCAGTAGCCCTACTTATAAAACTCAAGATCTATTGATGTAAACAAATGACAAGCCTAGATGAAATGCAACTGGCTATTCAAGCCTGTATCACAGCTGGTCGCTTCATGGATTCCACTGCTTTGCATGGCAAACAAGCAAATTTGACATACACATGTCATTAAAATCATTAAATGTCATCAAATGCCATGCTAATTTTGTATCGAGCTTTTGGGACCTGCCTGGGTAGTTCTCGAACTCGTCTGACGCCTCGACACTGGACCGCTCGCTAGAGCTTCCACGTTGGGTAATCTTTCCCTTGCTCAGGCTTGCCATTCACCTTATCCACTTCATTCCCATTCCATGGCCAAATCCCACGCAAAAAAGGTGGCTCTTCTACATAATTGCTCTGAGCCCAAATCTTCGGAAATGCACCTGGCAACATTCCCAGCTCAAGAGTCATGGCTTGATGCTTAGTGTTTCATGTGTTTCCAAAAGTCTGCTTCTCCAAAAAAAAAGGACCTGGACGACATTTAGGGAACACGCATGCAGCATTTCAGGTTGCAGTTGGGGTAGAAGTCACTCCCCGTTGGTGCAATCTGTAGTCCACTGATGTCGTAATTCTTGCAGATTTTTGTAGCAAGTGTCAAACTTCTCCTCCATCCTCCTGGCACCGAACCTCGGATCTCCGATAGATCGGATAGCACCAAAAGAGTGAAGAAATGTGCGGATGACGTGAGAGGAGCGAGTCAAGAAGCGCCGAAGAAAAATGTCACTGGAACCGAAGAAGAATATCTAAAGTCCAGAGCATAGCTTTAGGCTAAACTTTAGGCATTGCACCGTGTTGAGTGAACATACTGGACTGACCACACAGAAGCGTGACACATCATGAAACATAATAAAACACTTGCAACTGCCAGGCCCGGCGAAATTAGTGCAGCTTTGCCACATGCGGACTGTGCGAATGTTGGTTAGGGCTTGAGTTGCGCAGCCCTGGGCATCTGCAAGGAAGGTGTACCTTGCCAGGCTTCCATGAGCGTCAAGTTGGTAAATTATCCTTAGGAAGAGAATCGGTTGCTATCTTCTGGTTCTTCTATGTTCTCCTTCCTGGTTCTTATAATTGTTCAGTTTGTGTTTGCATTGGACTCAGAGGAATCACATCCATCAGCGATTGAAAAGCTTGGAACATTCAAAGAGTTGCTCAAAGAATCAAGGCATCAATGATTGTTTTTTTTATCACCCCAGTACCGCCTTCAGCATCCATTCGTTGGATTGTTCATGATTTTTCCAATATTGACATCATAGCATTCCATCAATGACATGGTCGCATGGTTTCCCTTCATGATAAGCCATGTTGATCCATGTTGATCCTCTTTTTGTGGGCATCTACGCACGGCATTGCAATGATGGCTTCGAGCCACACAAAACTCCAAGCACTCGCCCTGAGAGAGCGTCTGCTTTGCCCCACTATGTCTGCAAGCATGTTGCTGGGAAGCCATCAACTTTGCTGCCCATGCACTGAAATGCGCAGAAATGTGAACCTCGATTGCGTTGCATCTTGTTTGACTTTTCAATGCATTGTCTGCTTCCTTTGATCAATGATGTGAATGAAGCAGTGGTGACGCATCGGAAACGTGGATGCTCGCAACTCTGCCATAGGACTGCCCCTTCTGTTCCACACCTATGTCGAGTTGCCACCGGTGTCAGAACTGTGAAGGCCAGGGTTGTCAAACGCCAGGAGGCATGCAAGCCTTGAATACTGGCAGATACAAATCTACTATGGACACCAAGCTGACCCTGTATCTGCATAGTTCCGTGTTGTTTCAATAACTCTGATGCTCAAAATGCTGAGCAGGGGAGTTGTTGTCATACCAGTGATGAAATATCTGACACTTTGCTGACCCATCTCAGCCTTGAGCTGGTATAAATCGCTAATGTGCACGTGTAAATTGCATCGTTTTTTTTTGCGGGGCAAGAAGCAAATGGAAAAGCCGGCCACCAGCATCACCTCAGCTGTCCAAGAACCGCTCACAAATGTTGTTCTTTGCCTTCGCACCCTTGTTCCATGTTTCCTATCCATTCCATTCCATTCCTGTCCTATCTATATATTCTTGTAAACATGTCGAAACTATAGATTCTAGTGCAGTCACCGGGCCAAACTTGGCATGTCTTAGATACGAATCTCAAACATAGATGCAGCTGCATGTCCTGCAACAGGCTTTGAGCTTAGATCGTGGATGTGATATGCTTTTGCGCATTTCGAAAATGATTAATGTTAGCACCTGATTAGTAGCATGGTACTCTATTGTGGCAAAAAGTTTCCTCCTTATTCAGTCACATGCCAAATGGTGGGGGGGGCCTGTATTGTGGCAAATGTTTTTCCATATATTTTTTTTTATTTTTCCTAATTTTTGAATTAATTAATTATTTTTTGAATTTATTTTTAAATTAGTTACTTAAAAAAATGTTTTTCTGTTTTTTCATTCTTTTAAATTAAAGCTTTAAAATGCAAGGTTTTCCAAATAATTAGATGCCTTATTAAACCCTTATTAAAAAACAGCATCCAGACAATTTTTCAAGGGGGTACCTCATGAGTGGCTCAGTTACTCAATAATATGAATGTTTGGATGGTACTCTATTGTGCCAAGCAACTTTTGGGGTTGAAAAAAAAATAAAAACCCTTTCTCAACCTTTCTTTGAGTAAAGCTGGTCCATTTACTTTAGGAAACCATATTTGTATTAAAGCTTTAAAATGCAAGGTTTTCCAAATAATTAGATGCCTTATTAAACCCTTTTAAAAAAACAGCATCCAAACAATTTTTCAAGGAGGTACCTCATGAGTGGCTCAGTTACTCAATAATATAAATGTTTGGATGGTACTCTATTGTGCCAAGCAACTTTTGTGGTTGAAAAAAACATCAAAAACCTTCTCCACCTTTCTTTGAGTAAAGCCGGTCCATTTACTTTAGAAAGCCATATTTGTGTTAAATCTTTAAAATGCAAGGCTTTCCAAATAATTAGATGCCTTATTAAACCCTTATTAAAAAACAGCATCCAGACAATTTTTCAAGGGGGTACCTCGTGAGTGGCTCAGTTACTCAATAATATGAATGTTTGGATGGTACTCTATTGTGACAAGCAACTTTTGGGGTTGAACAAAATCAAAAACCTTCTCCACCTTTCTTTGAGTAAAGCTGGTCCATTAACTTTACAAAGCCATATTTGTGTAAAATCTTTAAAATGCAAGGTTTTCCAGATAATTAGATGCCTTATTAAACCCTTATTAAAAAACAGCATCCAGACAATTTTTCAAGGGGGTACCTCATGAGTGGCTCAGTTACTCAATAATATGAATGTTTGGATGGTACTCTATTGTGCCAAGCAACTTTTGGGATTGAAAAAATCAAAAACCTTCTCCACCTTTCTTTGAGTAAAGCTGGTCCATTTACTTTACAAAGCTATATTTGTGTAAAATCTTTAAAATGCAAGGTTTTCCGAATAATTAGATGCCTTATTAAACCCTTTTTAAAAAAACAGCATCCAAACAATTTTTCAAGGTGGTACCCCATGAGTGGCTCAGTTACTCAATAATATGAATGTTTGGATGGTACTCTATTGTGCCAAGCAACTTTTGGGGTTGAAAAAAAAATCAAAAACCTTCTCCACCTTTCTTTGAGTAAAGCTGGTCCATTTACTTTAGAAAGCCATATTTGTGTTAAAGCTTTTATATGCCTTATTAATCCCTTATTTACAAACAGCACCCAGACAATTTTTCAAGGTGATACCTCATGAGTGGCTCAGTTACTCAATAATATGAATGTTTGGGTGGTACTCTATTGTGCCAAACAACTTTTGGGGCTGCCAAAAAATCAAAAACCCTTTCTCCACCTTTCTTTGAGTAAAGCTGGTCCATTTACTTTAGAAAGCCATATTTGTGTTAAAGCTTTAAAAGGCAAGATTTTCCAAATAATTAGATGCCTTATTAATAAACCCTTATTAAAAGCAGCACCCAGACAATTTTTTAACGTGATACCTCATGAGTGGCCCAGGTACTCCAAAATATGAATGTTTGGGTGGTACTCTATTGTGCCCAACAACTTTTGGGGTTGAAAAAAATCAAAAACCCTTTCTCCACCTTTCTTTGAGTAAAGCTGGTCCATTTACTTTAGAAAGCAATATTTGTGATAAAGCTTTAAAATGCAAGGTTTTCCAAATAATTAGATGCCTTATTAAACCCTTATTAAAAAACAGCATCCAGACAATTTTTCAAGGGGGTACCCCATGAGTGGCTGAGTTACTCAATAATATGAATGTTTGGATGGTACTCTATTGTGCCCAACAACTTTTGGGGTTGAAAAAAAACAAAAACCCTTGAAAGTAAATTGAAATCAATTGAAAGTAAATTGAAATCAGTTGAAAGTAAATTGAAATCAATTGAAATCAATTGAAAGTAAATTGAAATCAATTGAAAGTAAATTGAAAGTAAATTGAAATCAATTGAAAGTAAATTGAAATCAATTGAAAGTAAATTGAAAGAAAGTAAATTGAAAGTAAATTGAAAGTAAATTGAAATCAATTGAAAGTAAATTGAAATCAATTGAAAGTAAATTGAAATCAATTGAAAGTAAATTGAAAGTAAATTGAAATCAATTGAAAATAAATTGAAAGTAAATTGAAATCAATTGAAAGTAAATTGAAATCAATTGAAAATAAATTGAAAGTAAATTGAAATCAATTGTAAGTAAATTGAAATCAATTGAAAGTAAATTGAAAGCAATTGAAATCAATTGAAAGTAAATTGAAAGTAAAATGAAAGTAAATTGAAATTAATTAATTAAAAGTAAATTGAAATCAATTGAAAGTAAATTGATTTCAATTAAAAGTAAATTGAAATCAATTCAAAAAAATTGTTGAGGGTGGGGGGGCGCAAAAAAATGGTCAGTTATTGAGTAGACTAAAATTGTTTGAGGGGGGGGGGGGGCCACACTAATCAGTCGACAACATTAATGGGTTTTTAATGGGTTTTTAATGGGTTTTTAATGGGTTTTAATGGATTTTTAATGGGTTTTAATGGGTTTTAATGGATTTTTAATGGGTTTTAATTGGTTTTTAATGGAATGGAATGGGATTATCATCCACTTAATGGGGGATATACCCTCCGGTAATTTGCTACAGTTTGCGATTGAAGCCATGGAAAGATTGGAAAGTTCGTTGATTTGCGTAAAAATGGTGATGTTCCAGTTCGCAAACTGTTAGTTTACCAGAGGGTACTCAGCCTCCTCCCCTTGCCATTCGCCATCAAAGCTTCATTTCCAGGCAGTTGAACTGGGACGCCACCTTCCGGCAGTTGACCACAGGCGTCATTGCAGGAGACTGTTGGGAAACTTTAAACTTTAAACATATGGTTTATATTCTAAGTGCCAAAACTGCCATACACTTAGAATATATTTAAAACCATGTTTTGTTTAAAAACATATTCTAAGTGCTGGTCCATAATATATCTGTATTTTACCACAATAAAATTTAAAAAAAAAGGACGTTCCTCGAATTGTCCCTTCCAATTCAGGGATAAAAACTGTTCAGGATGATGGTTATACACCTTCCCATGCTTCCCACATCCACTGAAGACAAATACTTAGGTTCTGGAAGATTGGGGCGTAGATCAATCCTTGGAACTGCACTTTTGGAAATGGGTTGACTTCTTGGGGCATTCTCAGATTTTGCACTTGACACACGGAAGTGCTGGAAAAGGAATGCTGCCAATCAGAAGTGAGACAGGTATGAATTTCTTGCTGATGATACAGCATCCCGATGCCTCCAGGTCCTTCCCCTGTTCTGTGGAGACATCCCCGTTTTGCAACTTTGGCCCGTACAAGTACGTCTGAAAATCTTTTGATATAGTGTTTTTGATACACCCCCGCAACATCCTGCAACATGACATGTACAATATTCCATGTTAGACTCTCTCTCTGACCTAGCGAGGGCAAGTAATGTTAGAAACCTATTTATTATATCAATGGGAATTCCAGGATCCTAAAATGCAGGTACTGTACCATATTTTTGGCCATATTTTGTGGGGATATTCCCTGAAATTTAGGCCTGAAAATAGGCCTGAAAATAGGTTGGTACCTCCAATTTAGGATCCTGGAATGGCCATTGATTATACATTACTTTTGGATTACTTTTGGACTATAACTTTAGGGATTTCCCGAGCCTGCTTGAACTTCCCCTCCGGAATATGTCCAAACTCCAATGGTTGGTTTTTTGGATTCTATAGTTTCCCTATCGTTGGAATATAATCACGATATTATCCCATATCATAGTTGGAATAACTATTCTAAGGAAGCTGTTATACGTATTATAATTTAGGTGGATCCAGTAATAGTATATAATATTATAGTTGGAATAACTATTTTAGGGAAACTGTTATACGTATAATTTAGGTGGGCCCAGTAATAGTATACAATAGTTCATTATTGCATAATGATCATGAGAATCCACCATTCCCTATAACACATCTTAGAGTTTCATAGTTTTCCCTCACCAATCCCATGGTGTTCTCATTGTTCATCATGAAACTGGTCAATTTTGAGAGCACTGTCGAGGTCCGTTTTTTTTCCTCCCCAGAGCATGGCGGAGTCAACGACACGAGGCACGTCCCGCGGCACACCGCGTTGCTCACTGCACCTGGACCGGGGGTGGCAGCTGGTTAGGGAGCCTCAACTGCCCACATGGATTTGTCTGAAAATCGGGCACCCCATAATTCCTACGGTTTGAACGGAAAATCTACCGGAAACACCAGGTGATCAAAACAGCGCGCTCCTGCAGATTTTCCCTTACACCAATCCACTAAAAATTACTTTACTTCGTGTGATCCCCACCATGACATTTATACATTTTCTTACTGGCAAATCTTCTGGCATTCTATCTGGCATATCTTCTGACATTCTATTTGACATTCTATCTGGCATATCTTCTGGCATATGATCTGGCATATCTTTTGGCATATCTTCTGGCATTCTATCTGGCATATCTTCTGGCATTGTATCTGACATATCTTCTGGCATTCTATCTGGCATATCTTCTGGCATATTATCTGGCATTCTATCTGGCATATCTTCTGGCATATATTCTGACATCTCTTCTGGCATTCTATCTGGCATTCTATCTGGCATTCTATTTGGCATTCTATCTGGCATATCTTCTGGCATATTTTCTGACATTCTTTCTGACATTCTTTCTAACTTTCTTCTGCACATTCTTTGTCCCATATCTTCCTACATGAGGTCCGGCAGGGAACACTTGGCGTGGATACTCGCGGTTGAGGTCCGGCAGGGAACACTGGGCGTGGATGGTCGTGGTTGAGGTCCGGCAGGGAACACTGGGCGAGGATGGTCGTGGTTGAGGTCCGGCAGGGAACATTGGGCGTGGATGGTCGTGGTTGAGGTCCGGCAAGGAACACTGGGCGTGGATGGTCGTGGTTGAGGTCCGGCAGAGAACACTGTGGATCGCGGGTCGCAGTTGAGCAAGGACGACGAGGACGACGAGGACGACGAGGAGGACGAGGAGGAGGAGGAGAGGAGGACGAGGCAGGAGGAGGCGGAGGAGGAGGAGGAGGAGAAGGAGGAGGAGGCAACTGACATGAAATCTAACAACCCTCACCTGGCAGGTGGGGAAAAACACATTATGAACTATTAACTATTGTGAACCTAGCAGTAACACGCGGGTTACTGCTCATGTTCAAACGCAAAGGGAAATCCGAAGAAAAACCTTTGCCGACCCCCAAAAAATATGGGATTAACATCTGGTTATTTAACATAGCCATGGAAAATCACAATTTTAAATAGGTAAACCATCTATAGATGGGCCATTTTCCATGGCTATGTTAAATAACCATGGAGTAATATACTGAGATATGAAACAAAACATCCTGAGAATCCTGAGAAGCTTCACCCGTAAGATCCAGCCCGGCTGGAAACTTACCATAACTGGTGATCCCGGTAGACCTGGCCCTTGGGGGGTTGGAAGGCAACTTTCCTTTAAAAAAAACACAATTGTTAATCGTTAACTCCAGGTCTTTCCAGGTCTATGTTGCGGGGATGCAACAAATGTGTGGTAGGTGGAAATCCTGCGATTTCCAAGGGAAGGACCATTAATCATTCAATCTCATGTCATGTACCCTCTGGTAAACTAACATAGCTATTGAAAATCACTATTTTTTATGGGAAAACTCACTATAAATGGCAATTTTCAATAGCTATGTTAAATTACCAGAGGGTAATGTCAACAGACCTGATGAGAGGATCAGCCAACTTCTTGGCAAATTTGACAAACACATAAAAATAAAGTCTGGATTTTCTGGTCAAACATATCATTAACATATCATTAACATAGTATTAACATATCATTCAACTGTCAACTGTCATATCAAACATATCATCAATCATTGAGACAAGCCAACGCCAACTCTGGAGAATTGGCGTTGGGTCTGTCTGAAAATAGGATACTGCAGATACCCCAGATTCAGACAACAAGGAAACATTGAGGGGTACATCACTGGAAGTATCATGTCAATGAAATATCAATTCCTAGAATTACTGGTTGGTGGTTTTAGCCATCTTGAAAAATATGAGTTCGTCAATGGTTGGTGGATTATCCCATATATTATGGAAAATAAAAATGCTCCAAACCACCAATCAGAATATCAATATGAATTGACATGGCCAATCTTAGATACACCATGCAAAAAAAAAAAAAACTTAGCTGGTGAGCAGGTAATCCCATTGACACCAAAAGACTACAGGATTAAAATAGCCATCTAAGATTGACCTAGTTAATCAGTTTATCAATCCGGATTGATATGTTCATTGATAAATATGTGATAGTATAATTCCTAGATATCAATGAACATATGGCAGTGTGTCAAAACCTTGTACCCCTGTAGTTCACATCAAAATAGCTGGTAAATGGATGTTCATCCCACTAAAAATGGTATTAATAGGTATTGATCCATAGCCATATCAATCTGGGAAAATGTTTTAATACGGTATACCCTGAATCGTGGCCAGGCAAGTTCCAGGATGGTTCCCATTTCCATCATCATCGCGGTAATGCTATGCAGCTAGCCTCACTTCAGAGTCCCACCAGGACGTCTCAGCCATGAATTTTTCACTGCTTGATATGGGAAAATTCGGGAAATAGGATCATATTCTCAGCCATTTTTCCGCCATTTGATATGGGAATATATATATACCCATGTGCTCCATGTATAGTATATTTACCTACATTTGGGTAATTTATGGGGTAAATGTTGGTAAATATTCCATACATGGAGCATATGGGATATATGAACATATGATATGATATGACTCTAGTTGAGACTCTATGACACATTGGATTTTTGGCGGTGCCTCATGTTGAAACGACCCCAGATCAATGAGAGAACCCAGGCCTGTACCGGAACACGAGCGCCGACCGTACCCTGCGGGTGAGGTTGGTGAGGTTGGGATTCACCCAATGCCATAAACCTACAGGGGATGGTAAAAATATATGTACCCTCTGGTAATTTAACGTAGCTATTGAAAATGGCCATTTATAGTGGATTTTCCCATTGAAAATTGTGATTTTCCATAGCTATGTTAGTTTACCAGAGGGTAAAAATACGAGTCTTTGCCACCCATAAAACTGATGATTTTTGGAGATGTTTTACAATTTGCTACCACGTTACATCTCTCTCATCCATTTTTTTTAACGCCTACCAGAACGCGATCTGTGTCATCCGAATTAATGTACCAGTTTTGCCGCATTTTTTGTAGATGAAATCCATTCAAGGAAAAATCGTACAAATCACAATCTAGGCAAGTGCAATTGGAAGAGGCTGGATAGGAAAAACTTTGACCCTGGAACATGTTTTCTTTAAATCTAACAAACATAATGATAGCAATAAAAACAAATCATAAAGCTAACCATCAACAATACTAATCAGCAATAATAACAGCAGCAATATATATATATATACAGTGTATATGTATAAATATATATACACAACAAAAAATAACACAATACCAATAATGATAATAATCATAGTACAATACAATAATAACACAATGATAATCATGCGTTATACATTCATATACTACTGTAACAGGAATTATATACATGGGGGGTTGTTCAAATTATGCATCCCCAATCAAAAACACATTGGAGATACTAAAAGTCCAATCCATGGGTTTTTGAACGACTCCCATATACCCTCTAGCCAACTAACATACTGTAGCTATGGAAAATCACAGCCCTTAATAGGGAAACCAACTACAGATTGGCAATTTTCAGTAGCAAACTGTAACAAATTACCAGGGGGTAACAATGAAAAATAATGATTGAACCACCAATCTAGGTAAATTATAGTATTTCACTAACCTGAATTAAGGCCATTTGGGGATGATTTCCCTGATT
The DNA here is from genome assembly GCA_947184155.2 of Cladocopium goreaui. Classification (NCBI taxonomy): domain Eukaryota; class Dinophyceae; order Suessiales; family Symbiodiniaceae; genus Cladocopium; species Cladocopium goreaui. The sequence continues at coordinate 689,858 of CAMXCT020001068.1, forward strand.
AACCATGATTCCAGTGAGGGAGAACAGTGAGGTCGTTATAATATGTTATAATTTGCCCAGACCAATAGCACCAAAATGGTGATTACATGGAATTTAACCATTACCCTCTGGTAAACATACAAAAAACTATGGAAAATCACCATTTTCAATGGGAAAACTCACTCTAAATGACAATTTTCAATAGCTACCCTCTGGTTATTTAACATAGCCATGGAAAATGGCCCTAATCGAAATAGATGGTTTACCGAACTTAATAGCATGGTGGATCTTTCCATGGCAAACTGGCAATGTCATAACCAGAGGGTAGCTATTGAAAATGGTCATAGAAGTAGTGAGTTTTCCCATTAAAAATGGTGGATCTTTCCATAGTTTTTTGATGTTTTTTGTATGTTTACCAGAGGGTATAGCTTCCACTGGTTCCAGGCCTCTTCCACTTCTCTCTGCTGGCTGAGCTGGACACCGACACCGCCGGGTATAGCACGTGTGGCGCCGTCCACGAGTTGTACCTGGGCCGACTGATGTTCAGCCGTTTCCTGCAGAAAATCTGATGACTTCTTGTGATTTGTTTGAGGCTTTTAATGGGATTTAATCGGTTTTAATGGGATTTAATAGGATTTCATGGCGATTTTATGAGATTTGAATAGGAGTTGAATCGGGATTTCACGGTGATGAATTGGGATCTATCTAATCGTTTTTTTTTTTGAACATGTTCGTGGGATTGACCTTCCGGTCATCAAACATGGCCTGCCGGAAAGTCCACCGTCTATAGGATTTTCAATTGCCATGGTTGATTACCAAAGGGTATCTTAAGGTCATGGCCCATGGCATAACGCCATTTTGAGTCAAAGCCATGTGTAACCCTTGGGCCCTTGGAACATGCCAATGTTTAAATGAGAAAAACAGTTGGGAAAATGATCTAGAAATCAGCTGGCAATGGAACCCCAGACTGGAGAAGTGCCCGCTCACAATCTAACATAGCTACGGAAAATCACATTTTTTTACCGGGAACAAAAAACGGTAAGTGGGCCATGTTCCATGATGTTCCATGGCTATGTTAGATTACCGGAGAGCAAATGGTTTTCCAGAAAAAACATCATTATTTGAGTTAAACTTTATAAAGCATCTGGCAATTTCATCCGGCAGCAGAAAAACACATCATCTACCGGCCAATGTTGGGAGATATACCATGCATCACCACGGCCCAATCGGGAGACTCCGCTCAAAGTGCAATGCACCATCTCTCAAGTTTCTTCTTTTCCAACTTGATCACTCCAGTTTTTTTTTTCAGGTATCTTCAAAGGCCAATCTTATCATTTGGGGCATCTCCTGGCCCACTGAGGTTTTGTGGGAACAAGTTGTTCCCTCAAGATGTCCTTATTCCAAAATCCTCAGCTTCTTTTTAGTGGATATTCTTGCCTTGTTAATGCCTTTCAGTCCTTCTGAGTTGTTCTTCTTTTGGTGGACTTGTTAGTGTGGATGGGTTGCATTAAGAATATGGCAAGACCTTTGCACGGCGATCGCATGTAATCCAATAAAAGATGCTCTGGAACATGTTTTGCATCATTTTGCCTATAAACTTGAATCCTAGCACATGACATAGACATTGTTATTTTGATCCATACTTTGGCTGCTGAGAGAGTTCCTGCAAGATGAAACCTGATTCTTTAATGTCTCTGCGGCCTTTACAACGAACTCTACATTTGGAGAACTTACGCAACTCCTTTTTTCGCATGAATTGTGATGCAGGAGTCATCAATTCATATCAACTTCTTGGGTAATCATGGATAATCCCATTCCCCTAATATTCAACATTCCCCAGAAACCGCTAGTTTAGTCGGGGATTCACATCTTTGGGTAACCAATCATGATCCGCCAAGCAGCCAGGCTTCGAGAACGCTCACGTTGCTGATCGCGCCGCTCTTTGGGGAGGATGAAGTCACCTTGAAACGTGTGAAACGGTGTGAAACCCCAACGCTGGGCGATGAAATGTAGCCTCTTTCAACCTGGCACTTGGAAATCCCCCAAAAAAATTGGAGGTTTCAATGGGAATTTTTCATATAGAAGGGCGATAGAATTGATGGGATACTGGATAAATTGCAATAATTCACTAGCATGAAAATACCTGAATGGTTCGGCTATTTAGAGATGGTTCCCCACAATCCTAACCATCATTCCAGTGAGGTCGCAGTCAAGTCGTTATCATTTAGCCAGATATCATGGGGATACATTTGGGATATCTTATCTGGAAATACCTTCACTGGATGATGCGCAAACTAAGAGTTTCATCAATAAATAATGGAGATTGGCGGGATATGATACAAACATATATCCAAACTAGGAGTTTCATCATATCCATAACATTCCATAACTATTGTGGATATCTTGTTGGATATGATACATCTAAAGTAATTTCCTAAAGTCAACAAAACGCTTGACCATTGTGGGTAACAAAACCAGGTACCTGGGTTACCAAACTCGAGACATTTTCCCGAGATCACCAGGGATGTTGCAGCAACAAATTGTTGGGTCTACAATGGTCACACCTTAATGGTCAGATCTGGTTATGACTACCATAGCCATGGAAAAATCCAGCGTTTTTTAAAGTTCGGTAAACCATCTATTTCGATTAGGGCCATGGCTTAACCATGGCTATGTTAACAGTCATAACCAGGCCGGGTAACATAGGGGTAACATCAGTTAGAGAGTGGTATTTTCATGTATTTTCTGGTGAATCCAAGGGCATCCACCGGGCATAAACCTACCAGCCTTGGGGATGGTGTTGACATACCCGGGATGCCGATACGTATCGCTATCGGACCTCCAACCGGTCACCGATGCGGCGATGGTTCTGTCCTAAAAAATCGAGTAACCACACCACCCCCCCAAAAAAAAACGAAAAGTTGTAAACCTGGAAAAACAAATTAAGCGTGCAATTCTATCATCGAACAACCATCCTCGTATGATTAAACACTTTTGGGCATCTTTTTGGAGATCGAAGTTCACTGCAGGTCTAGTTGCAAATCGTCAGCTGTTCTTGTTCATTGACCATCATCGTAGATAAACCTCAAGCTGCGCACGGGCACGGGCCCCCACCGTCTCAATGAGTGAATCCGGATGGGACATGAGCGATTGTGATTCATGTCCATCATGTCAGGGGAAAAAACACCTTCCTCTGTCCCAGAGATTTTTTACAAGTCAAAAATCAATCATTGTTCATCATTTTTCATCAATATTCTCTTACCACATGCCTAAGAAAAATCCACCGGCCGGCGGCCGGTCGGCTGGTGAGTCGTACCATGATCCGCCGATCGGACGGTCCGTCGTCAAGGCACTGAGCATGCGATGAAAGAAGAACATCGTCGCAGCGGCAGCAAATCTTTGGCCAGCTGGAGTTTTATGCATTTTTTTCCTGGATCTTACTGGTCTTCTTATTGATTCAACGTATGTTAATTACTGTTGAATGATATATGTTCTACTAGGTTCTACTAAAATTGTTTCGGAATAGCAAAAGTGCTAACGGGTTGAGTGCGTGACTTGCTTTTTTTTTGGGTGTTCGAGATTCCAGACTGCATGACTTTCCGATCAAGGTTGAACTTGGGCCGCTGAGAGATGCGAGGAGCACCCAGCTAGTTTCACTGTTCTCCAAATTATCACACGTATCCAAGTTATCTGAGCTATTCAAGATATCCACGCTATCTAAGTGGTCAAATTATCCAAGTGATCCAGGTTATCACTTGTCATCCACGCGGTCCAAGTTATCCAAGCCATCCAAGTCATATCAGACATATCCCAGTTGTCCAAGATATCTGAGTTACCCTCTGGTAATTTCACATAACTATTGAAAATGGCCATAGAAATAGTAGATTTTCCCATTAAAAATGGTGATTTTCCATAGCTATGTTAAATAACCAGAGGGTATTCCATAGTTATCCTAGCTATCCACATTAGTCTATACATTATCTATATGGCAGCCAAAAACCTTCTAAAGTGCTCCGGTTTACCGGACCCCCTTCGCCGCCGCGAATCGCCCAGCCTGAAACACGGCCCCCTGGTTTCCGACATCTCGATGAAGTGTCTGAGCCTCGCGCTTAGTCAGAAAGGTGGTCCCAAAATGGGGCAGCAAAAAATAGATGTTGAAAAGATCAAATTAATCCCTTTCCCCTTAAATTGGGATTATTAATAGAGATTAATCCCAAAAATAGATGTTAAATTGTTGTTTTTATTAATTGGGGGGTTTGTTTAATAGGGGGAAGGGATTATATCAAATTCATCACTATTTGAGTAGGATTTGAAACATGTTTACTAACTATACTAAACTCTATATCTGATACTGGGGGTCCTTATGCGCTGCAAAACATCAAACAACTCGTTTTTGGAGCTGGCGAGTTTGTTTTTCCCGGTGGCCAAAGAGGAACCTCTTAAACTGGCCATCCATGGCGAGAAACCACCAAAGGATCAAATTTGTGGGTGTGACGTATCTTCAACTAACTGAAATAAATGGACGCCCTTCAAAAGCCCCCTATGATGTTCTTTTCATAGTCTCTCTCTGTGATTGTTTTTTGTTGTGTTTCTGGAGGCACTCTGATAGTTGCATGTTTCAAGGAGCCCTTTATGAGTAATCTTGTTTGGTTCTTTTAATCATGACAGGCGCGCAGGAAAGCCAGCGCCATGGTGTACAACAAACAGAAAGTAAAGGCAAACAGCACTTAACAAATGATTTTCATATATTTCATATTATGTACTTGGAAAATAAATATGAAATCAGAGCACCCCACGTTTCTTAAAATCAAATCCAAACCAACAAACGTGAAACATCCATGGTGGAATCATTTTTAATTGTTGTTTTAAACCTGGTGTTTGCCAAAAGGTAGCAAGAGAGAGAGAGAGAGAGTGAGAGACGCTGCACATTCGGAAGCAAAATTGTTTTGGCTTTTGATATACATATATATATATAATTATATATATATAGATTTTAAAAAAACATGCATATTATTTGTTTAATTAATTATATATATATATAATTATATATATATATATATATATCGATATCTTTAATATGTGTGTCTGTGCACATGTCGCGCTAGCAGCTCTGATCCGGTGGTTCCACTGGGCACTCAGGCGTTGCCACAAACGTTGCTGAAGGTCAAGCCTCCCAGAGTCCCATCCAAACCTGCGCGGTCTGGGGAAGTGGTCTGGGGATATCGGTCCCTTAGTGATCCCAGCCACGTTGCAACGGAAACTCCCGGCCATGGCCATGGCCATGATGACACCGGAGATGCGAAATTTGGATTGTACACCCCATGGGCTATGGATGGCTATGGAATATCTCTTATGAATTTTCCATGCTTAGTTTAGTAGTTCAATCTATATAATCTATGACCATTTTATAGGAGCAAACCACCATCTCCTGCACATTGTGGGTCGTACCAGGGCTTCATTCAGCGGGGCTCTGAATGAATCCTTCACTCAGAGCTCGCAGATGAATCCGGATCAGTTTCATGGATCATTACCCTCTGGTAATTTAACATAGCTATGGAAAATCACTATTTTTTATGGGAAAATCCACTATAAATGGCCATGTTCAATACTTATGTTAAATTACCAGAGGGTATATATCATCGAATCATCATCCAATTTCTTCCCATTTCTTCTATTTGAGCTGCTTTATAATATTTTATCATCCCATCTGCAGAGAGACTTCTCAATATGTACCCTCTGGTTATTTAACATAGCCATGGGAAATGGCCCTAATCGAAATAGATGGTTTACCTATTAAAAATGGATGTTTTCCATGGCTATGTTAGTCATAACCAGATGGTATTCATCCTATCAGCAAACCGCGAAAAAAAAAAAAAAACACCAAACTTTCGAAACATCGCCGCGGATTCGCCTAAGACTTGACGCAAGTTGACGCCATGACGTTCACATGGATCAACATGGATCAACACCCTACCCGGTACCCCAGCCACGAAACATGAACCAAGTCCTGGTTGGGATTTTTTTCCTGGGACATCTATGGTGGATACCGTGGTTTTTTATACCCAGCTGTTTTTTCATGGTACTGTTCATCATGATTTTCCGCAGTGAATCTGAACCCGGGAAAAACCCCTATGTTTGGACAAACCAAGATAGAGCCATCCCAGATCATGATCCGAGACTAATGGGTACCATGTCACATAATCGATGTATTTCTGGGATTCTTATGGACTGTAAGGATAGTCTTGTGGCCATTTGTGGCATACTGGCGGATATTATTTTTTTTTACCGGATTTCAAAGCATCGTTTCATCGATATCACAAACTATCACAGACTTTTATGGCTTATGAACCCCATCATCACACATCATCAACGTATATAAACGATTATAAACGTACATGTAACAGTTACAGGGTTGCTCGCTGATAATTTTTAGCGAAGATCTTCAAGATCACCAATTTTCATCGAACTTGATGAGCCATGGCCTCCGAAGCTATGTCAATTTACCAAGTTGGGTCTGTCTGAGTGGCCCCAAAATTGACATCCAAAATCTTCCTTAAGTGGCTTTGTCTGAAGTTTAGGTATCCCAAAATTTGATTTAACGTTTTTTTTCTCATCATGTTCCCTATCAACTTATCATGCTGGGGCCCACTCAATTCCTAGCTCCGGCTCTCCATTGCTGGAAATTTGGATAGCAATAGCTCCGAAACGCTCCCGAAATTCACTACTTTTCTTGTAAAATAGCCATATGATATGCTACTTTGCCCCGAATTTGGTGGTTGATCATGATTTTCATATAGATATATATATATATATATTTGTTCATTTCATTTTCCATCTCTCTCTCTCTCTCCCCATCGCCATCCCGAAGGTTCACTATCAAAATCCTCAGGTTCCTTCATGTTCAATTCATTTTCCCTATGAAAATCGTTGAAAATCTATCCAAATCATCATCTTCCCCAGCAAAATAGCCATATTTCAAGGCCCAAATCTCGCGTTCCTTTGGCGTTCCCAGGCCCATTCAGGGCCTCCCAAGCGCGCGCGAAGCTCGGACACGGAGACCAATTCAAAGGAACCCACGTGGAAGGAACGGCCGTTGACCTGGCGGGCCCTGACCCTGGCACCGGGGGAGGTTTCACCACCAAAACTATGGTGGATTTCCTTGGGGATTCAATATCTAGAAATGGATTTCCATGATTTCAATATGGGGATATTTCAACATGGGGATTTCATGGTGATTTTTGAGAATTTGCGATTGAACATTGGCATCTAGTGAATCTACTTCGATGGTTGATCGTTCTTAGACATGGTGACTTTCCATAGTTGGTGATGGGACATACCTAGGTTGCTGACATCTGCATCGAGAACTCCACCTTGTCATGGTGCACGTTCGCCCTGCTAGACGTGGCATGACGTCCCAGCAAAAAACGTCCCCAAAAACCATGGCCCATTCTGTCATGGGGAATGAACATGAACATTGGTGAAGCAACCAGTGATAACCAATGAAAGTTTTGGTCCAAACATCAACACATGATGAACCAGGCCTTGCTTTCCAGAACGCCATCTGCAAAGTTAAATTTCTCACCTCAGATGACCAACGGGCCCACGAATCGATCACAATCAAACGATCCATATATCTATCCAGTCATATCCAGTCATATCCAGTCATATCCAGTCATCAAAACGAATGTTATGTATGTATATATATATAAATCCATATATATATATATGTGAATATATATATATTATATATATTATATATATTGTATATATAAAATATGATAATATTACTTGCAATTAATTCACAAGCCATTACCCAAGCGATGCTAAGCGGCGTGTCCTGTCGAAAGCCTCCTCTGCGAAACCGAAGGTCTCCGAAAACCAATGGGGCGAAGCCACGGTTCCTGGCACGAAGCGCACTGGAATCCCTCAAAACCTCCGGGGGACCTCCAGGGGGGCCCCGGTGGAGGGGTTGAAAATAAGCTGTTGGATCGAGATGACTGAAACTGCCTTCAAGCCACCCAGCAAGCTGAATCTTAAAACATGTTTCTCTCTGAAAATGGGGCACTCCCAAATGCCCAATTTTGGCATCATTACTTCCAATTCAAATGGCATAAGCCCAGCACTTCAACGGGAAGCCCGCCTGGCATGCAGCTCAGACTGGCTTTACGCCATGGCGTTTTATGCCGCTGCAAACGAATCTCGGATGGGAAGCTCAGTCTGATCAGGGAGATCATCATCCCACAAGATCTTTATGATGTTTATGGGATTATGTTTATGCATGTGTCAACCATCATGAAACAATGTATCAAATCATATGGTTTAATATGTTTTTTCTGTGGTTGACAGAATTTCATAAAGCATCCCCCAGTCATCACCATGTTGATGGATGGTATAGACCATCAAAAATGCTGTGGTTTGAGAGACATGGCTTCGTGTCTTGGCCGTTGATCCAGCACTCATTGGCAACTAACATGTGCTGGAAAATGCTGGAATACTCCAAGTAAGGTTATGTAAGTTATGTAAAGAACAACTGACACTATGTGTATGTTTGAAATATATGTTTTATATGTAATTTTCTTGGTTTATCACTTGTACTTGTACATCTTTATCATCTTTATATAATACCAAATACATCCAAATGCGCCAAAAGATGGACACGTGCACTGCTTGCTTGGCAGCCTGAAATTCAATTGGTTTGACCGAAAAAATCAAAGCATTGATTGTATTGCTGTACGGTACCCATTGGACGCACAAACATACACAATTCAATCGGTGAAACCTGACTCTTGAGTCGTTTTCCAATGATAACACAACAATTTCCCTGGGACCATGCTAAATCAGTCGTGCCATCTGTAACTTTTCCGATTTTAGGGTCACTCAATGTCTAACAGCGGCAAATAATCCCAGTCCTCCAGGCACTGCTGCGGAGAAAATCCCAGTTGGTGTGTGATGAATCTCAGCAAATCCCAGCCCAATTTGACCATTCCTTTCTCCAGAGGGTTGTATAAAATTGTATAAACATGTATAAACTTCAACCATCATAAGCATCCAAAAAAATTGGAGCTGAAGTTGCATGGTTCTCCACCAATAGATCATCCCAGTGGACGCCTTTTTTGCAGATCGGGAGTCCGAAGCGCCAGGTTTTTCCCAGCTCCAGTCCCAGAAAGGTAGCAATGTGATGCCACCTGGCGCCACCGGTGGTAAATTGATGTAAATTGATGATTTAGTCCTCAACCCTGGTGATCATTTAGTAGATAAATCATAATAAATCACAATAAATCATAATAAATCATAATAAATCATAGCTATCATAGCTAGATAAATGATCATTTTACTCTTTTAAATTCTTTTAATCTATGTTAATCTTCTTTATTTAGCAGAGTTCCATCCTTTGGGGTGTTGGGGACAAACAAGTTTTTGCTTGTATTGCGATGACATACTTGCGGCCGGGTCCAGGAATGTTCTTCGGGGGCTGTGCGACATGGAAAGCGGATAGTTTCGCCGCACCTAGCTGAGCCAAACCGCCACATCGGTCAGCTGACGGGTTGCAAGCTGAGAGTACCGCGCAGTGCAAGATGTACCCTTTGGTAAACTAACATAACTATGGAAAATCACAATGTTTAATGGGTAAATCAACTATTTCCATGGCCTTTTTCAATAGCTTTTTGTATGTTTACCAGAGGGTAAACGAATGTAAACGAAGCTCCTTCTGCTTTTTCTCTTTTGCTCTCTCCTACTTAGGACAATGCAAAATGAAACCGGAAGAGTTGGAGATGGATTGTTGCCAGTCGACCCAAGCCCAAGTGACCCTCGTATGTGCGGGCCATCACAGCCACACCTGCGGCGACCCCGTCAAGAACTTCATTGAACTCAGAAACCATGTTCGAGGTTCCAATCAACCGCGAAAGCAAAGCGAAGGAATATGTGATATTATGTATATATATATACAGTATATATGTATATACACGCTTTACATCTATGTGTAGGGTTGTGTAATATGGATGTATATGGTTTTATATGACTGTATATTATACATCAATAGGCGCGTAACGACGTTGCAAGTGCATACTGCAGGGACCTTGCTAGGGAAGGGAACTGAAGGCAGCAACTTGGTGGTTCCCCCTCGACTCGTGGACTCTTGATGGACGTTTTTGGGTGCCAATTTTAGCCAATTTTCCCTCCCAGAATTGGACCACTCGAACGCCCCGAAATTTGAATTTTGAATGGATATATATATATATATATATCTATACGTATATATCTATCATCCCATGATATATATATATATATATATAATTATATAGATATGTCCGTATGTCTGTATGTCTGTATATCTGTATGTCTGTATGTCTGTATGTCTGTATGTCTGTATGTATGTATATATGTATGTATGTATGTATGTATCTAATATGTATCTATCTAATGGACAGAAATAGGGTGTCCTGTAAAAAGAAAAAAAACTTAAATTTCCATCTCTGATTTCTCCACCACCTGATGCTGTCCACGGTGGGAAGGTGCTTCGTTATGGTCCACCTGGTGCTGGCGTGGTCTTGTTGCCAAGGATATGTGGTGCAAGTTGCCACTCATTTGCAGAACATTGTTTTCACACTTTTTGAATACCGAACTCATAGTTGAAATCTGTTTGAATCAAAGTAGACCTATGTTTAGCCAACATGTTCATGAAATCCGAAAGGGCCTTGAACATCAGCTGTTTTTCTGGTTCCCCTATATTTTCTTAGAGAAAAAAGTCAAGTTATCTCTGGGGCCATGGGGGAATAGTCGTCATCCGTCCCGTGGGAGTCCTTCCAATGGCTATAGCGGCTATGGGCCGTGAATGGGTTTATAAATCCCTATCAATTGACCACCAATATTGGAATATAACACATGTGTGCCCATGTTCAGAACATGGCATAAAGTTTAGACTCTAGGACTCTAGGTCTAGGGGGCACAACTTCTTCTCTCTGCAAAATGTAGTTGCGTCATGTTACGTCCTAACATCTTGAAAATCTGGGTAAATCATGATATTTCACTAACCTGAAAATAGAAATAAAAACCTATCACGGACACGGACTCTCATTAGAATATCAAACTAATCGGCCAAACGTACCCAAACCACATCAGACAGCACCTGAAATAATGCCTCAACTGGGGATGATTCCCTGATTAACCATGATACCAGCGAGGTCACAATGAGGTCGCTATAAATTTCCCCAGATACCCTCTGGTAATTTAACAGTTTGCTATTGAAAATGGCCATTAATAGTAGATTTTCCCATTAAAAATGGTGATTTTCCATAGCTATGTTAGTTTACCAGAGGGTAAAATTCATGATAAAAAGCCTTCGGGCGAGGGGTGGCCAAGGTCTTCTTTTTCCGCGCAACGAAATCGATGCTTTACTCAGTCTCACTGGAGTCTTCATGGACCGAGCTTAAGCTCAGCAAGAGTTCTTCCTTGCTTCCCCGCGCAGCATTCCTCAGGCTTGCTTGGTCGATAATAATGGCATTTTCTGAAAAAAAAACTGCAACCTGAACTAATGTCGAATTTCCTGGATTCCTCTTGATCACCATCGAACTGGGTGTTTATTAAGATGGCACAGTGGCACCTCGCATGTGGCTGGAGGCTACTGGGATGGATAGCCGGATAGCCTTATTGGATAAGAACTCCATGTATTTCCATGTCCAGTCAGCTAAGTAGGTCACCCCAGCATGACCATTGGTTTGTGAAGAACATGTCCAAGGGAATGGCTAGTGTCTAGTGTTACTCTTTCTTAAGTGTAAGATCGGATAGGCTTCCCAACACCAAAAACACGTTTGACAAACCATACAACGATTGGGGAAATTCCATGCCATACCCACACTTTGCAAAAATAAGATATACCCTCTGGTTATTTAACATAGCCATGGAAAATCCCCATTTTTAATAGGTAAACCATCTATAAATGGACCATTTTCCATGGCTATGTTAAATAACCAGAGGGTAAAATAAGAGCAATAGTGAAAACGGTCTAACGGTCTAACGATCGTAAATTCCAGTCCGTAGACTACGTCAGTATTTAAGCATCCTGAATGAGGAATTGGTGACTGGTCCCACACGACAAACGAAAAAAACCCAGGTTGAACAACACCTTGAGCGGCCCCGGGCTTATCTTGATCCAACAAGTTTCAACCTGTTTCAATGGCCTTACTATGCCCCAAGAATCCCCAAGAAATCCCATGAAATCCGGCCATCGGGATGAACATCCCATCCAAGCCGAATCCAAGCGTCCCGAAGAGCTTGCGATGCTCAGCTTGCAGCTGTTCATCCGGCACCAAGGCCAGTTTTTCCACTTGCCGGATATCCGGCGTTTCACGTGTCCTGGCGCCCACAGGATGTTTCACTGAGTCAGGGCACATGGGGGATGAACTATACATGTGACAAACTCCCGGCTTGGTTGTGCTCTGCTTGATTTGTTCAGCCCCTTTCACTGAAGGCTAAGAATGCTAAGAAATCAGAGAAAGATATGAAAGATGGTGAGACAGCAAGAAGGACTTCTCTGGGGGTATGATTTTGAATGCCACCCACCTGACAAACTTGAGTAAATGCTGTTTTTTTCATGACAGTTTTTTTTTAAACCACATTAATGAAGACATTTCACATTTCTGCCGTAAAGAACCGAGCAGCATTGCGGTGTAGTAGATCCCTCCCAAGGGGAAGGCGTAGACAGCCAGGAATTTCACCACTATGCTGCTAGCGGCAAAGAGCGCCAAACTCGTGGTCCTTGGGGCCAACGATACATCATAACATATCATAACCCATATGCATGTATGGTGTATTTACAATTCTTTACCTACATTTGGGCGATTTTGTTCGGGCAAATGTTGGTAAATATTCCATACATGGAGCATATGGGTAGTGTTTCCATTCCACTGTTGAAAAGTCATCAACATACCCTCCGGATTATTAACGTAGCTATGGACAATGGATGAAAATGAACAATTTATATATATATATATATGTGATTATATGTGTGTGTGATAAACATGATGATGACTTAGCTTTCTTATGCAATTTTAAGTATTTGTTTCCAGCTCGCACAGCCTTAAATATTATATATATATATCCCATAAAGTGGATTATAATCCCATGGAAATCTCATTCAATCCCATTGAATGCCATGAAATGTCAAGATATGCCCAGCTACACTTCCTCCAAAAGGTGGTTGAAGCTGAAGGTGGCCAGCGTCCCCCCAGGCTGTAGCAGGAAGTGCAGCCCGTAGTCGTCCACCGTTTCCATGCCGAAGCCGCTGCGTTCACGGCTGTACTGCGTGTTGTTGGCCCAGATGGGCTTCAAAACGAAGAAGGGACGCTTCAGGAGACCACCTCAGGTGTACCCCAAATGTTGAACTGCATCATTTCTGGCAACCCCCAAACAAATGTTGAGTTTAGGCTCAAATTCCACAGATATATTGCTAAATATGGACTGGGGGCTACTATATGCTACTATAACCAAAGGCCCAGATCACTAAGTGCACCCAAGCGGCGGCCGTATTCGAAGCTGTGCACTTCCAATAGCAACATGATCACCAAACCCACATGACCTTGCAGGCGATCTCAGATCGACCCGGAAGTGAGCAGCCTCTGGTACACTTTGCGAACTGGAACTTCGCATCATCTGCAAACAGACCATTTTTCATAGATGACTAGAGGGGTATAAGATGGTATAAGTATAAGCATGAAAAAAAGATGCGGAGAGTTCTTTTTGTGCCAAAAAGTTACGGGAGATACCATCTGGTTATGACATTGCCAGTTCGCCATGGAAAATCAACACCATGCTATGAAGTTCGGTAAACCATCTATTTCGATTAGGGCCATCAACAAACCATGGCGAACTGTAACAGTCATAACCAGGCCGGGTATCAGGAAGACTGGCTGGATCCCGGGGATGTCGTGGGATCTGTAGGGCCCACACGGCCACACCATGTATTAAGGATGGTTGGTAAATGTTGATAATGGTGATTTATTATGATTAATGGTGGTTACTAACTATCATTAATAAATGGTGATGGTTACTAACCAAATTAATTATAATGATAATGGTAACTAATGGTGATTCATTATGATTTATTGTGAATAATTAATAGTGGTTGATCATGGTGAGTAATGGTTATTTTCGGCATGATGTATTGTTACTGGTTCACAGCCCCAATGTTGTTCAATCATGATGTATATATATATATATATATTTCACCATGTATCTAATAAAGTTCCCTCCCAAGGACTGGATCGCACATCACTTATGAGTAACTTAGTCTTCCCGGTTGGAGTTCTTCAAAAACTGCTAAAAACCTAAAACCATCTAAAGCCTAAATCTGGGGAAGTTACAATAATTCACTCATCTGGGGAAGTTACAAATTGGTAAAACAATACTAAAATCGTCTAATTTTGGATGATTTGAGCGTTTTAAGTGGGTAAAACATTACGCCATCTTTGTCATCCCCCAGGAAAATCACCATTCATATAGGTGGTACCCTCTGGTTATTTAACATAACCATGGAAAATTGCCCATAGAAATAGATGGTTTACCTATTAAAAATGGTGGATCTTTCCATGGCTATGTTAGTCATAACCAGATGGTAAATGGTACAAACCATTCCCAGCCATGGGCGCTTCCCAGCCATGCCATGCCACGAATGGATCGGCCCTGGTGCGCAGTGACGTCATGGTCCAGGCTGATGCCCATGGCGCGCATCAAGGTGTCGAGTCTGAAGACCTCCCGGCCATGGGATGAGTTTCACCAGGAATTCACCATGGTGAGTTGGCAAAAATGGTGGAAAATTCACTAGGAAAAAGGCTGACTTAACTAGGAAGTGCCAGGAAGAAGGGTGATTTAAGTAGGGAGGTGATTCTTGCGATTGAACTACGAGGTGTTGATTATGATTGCAGTATATACTATGATTTACTATCAACATGCTGGGTTTACCTCTCAAACATTGTGATTTTACCACCAAAAAAAACAGGTTCACTATGATTGACTTCACTTTCAAAGAACTCGTAGCCCATGATAGTATCAATTTGAATCCAATGTCGCCAAAAGTTGTTCTGGCTTAGAATGGATGTTGATATGTTTAATGTTTTGACCTATTTTAGTTTTCATTCATTGTTCGACCTAATGTAGCTTTCGTCATTGGGTTGCTTAATTGTGGGAAAATCTTAGCCCTGTGGCTATGTCAAAATAGCTATTGACCATGGCCTTGTATAGTCGATTTACTTGTTAAATATATTTAAACCATAGCTATGCTCTTTTATATGCCAAAGGGCTGATGTTTTGACGTTTTTGCTCGGGCTACAATGGAAATTTGCATCGCCATCATGCCATTTCAGTGCGTTGCAGTGGGTGGTTTTTCAAATTCTCTCCCCCTAAATCGAAAAGTGAAGGAATCTAAAATGAAAGGATAGTATTTTTTTCCCAAATGGGGATGGGTCAAAACCCTGGTACCTAGTGAACCCCAAAATAGCTGGTAAATGGATGTTCATCCCACTAAAAATGTATCTATAGGTATTGACCCATACCCATATGTTAATAAAACCCTCACCGTGTTGTCATTGATATACTATATATACTATATTAACCAGCTCGTCACCATTCCATGTATGCTACCATATTGTCAAAATCATCCCGAATTATCCTGGTTGTCGTTGATGAAATTGACCATTAAAAAAGGATATCGCCACATTCAAAAATGATGTTAATCTTATGATCCTATAAAACACCTATAAATGCAGTCACGAAATCTCACCTTGTCGAATGATGTTAACCATATATGTAATTGCAGGGATATTCGCATTACCAGTACCATGTTTTTTTGAACAAATAATTATCCACCCCCAAACAGCTCAGTATTCGCCGAGGCATGCTCAGCCTCACCTGGGTTTGTCTGAAAATATGCTGCCCCAAAATGTGATGCTTTGTCATCATTTTTCCTTCCGCGGAGGCTATATATAATTGGGTGTATACATCATTTTCAGACTTCCATATCGCCATGAAGTTTCATGTCATCATGTTGCTGATCAAAATCCAAAACATATCCCACTGATATATTCCATAGCCAAAAAATCGGGGAATTGGCCATTTTTCACTTGGCCAGCCAGCGAATGGAAGTCCCCATGCCCAGCCAGCCTCGTTGTTGTTGATGGTGAAATCCGCCGAAATATAGCAAGGCGCCTTGGTGACCTTGCCCCGCCCCTGCCCCGAAGGGTGGAGGAAGGCCTCATGGCGCAGCCCGCGCTCGCGGCACAAGGCGTGCTGCACATCGTTCACCACGTGGCCCTGGCTGAAGGCACCGACCTAGGCGCAACGTCACGGCAGGGGTCGAAATTTCTGGGAAATTTGGGGGAAATCAGGTTTATGATGGTATATGTATATATAGATATAATGATATAATGGTAATGGAATATTAATGGGATAATAGTCTGGACTAATCATGAATGGAATTATATATATATAGGGGTTGATACTCTCTGGTAGTCAAACATAGCAATGGAAAAAACATGATTTTCTCAGCTAGACACTTCCATTGATAGGGGAGCTTCCATTGCCATGTTTCATTATCACAGGGTATCTCTCAGAACGTTGTTTTTAAAGATCGACATATGATAGATGTGTAATTGGGTATATGGGGGCTACATATACTGTGTAGACATAAGAAAGAAAGAAAGAAATAAAGAAAGAAAGAAAGATAGAATGATAGAAAGAAAGAAAGAAATGTTTATAGATATATCTATAATGGAGATACGATGGGCTGCCAATTTTCTGGACATGGAGGAATTTCATAGCCCAGGGGACGGTCAATCATATGCTGGTATAGTGTAGCCTCATGATGGGGAAATCAGATTTCAACGCCTAATAATGTTGAAACCATCCCCAATTTCCGCAATGTCCCAACAATTTTACCATGGATATTCAACACTAGGAGGATCGGCTGAAGTAGATTAGTCATATGGCTATGGATCAATACCTATAAATAGCAACTTCAGTTTCATTAACATCCATAAATCCCAGCTATTTTCATGTTCACCAGGGTACAAGGTTTTGACCCATCCCCATATAACCTCCACCACAAGGTCAGCCTCCCCGAACTGCCGAACTGAGCCACTGCAAGGTGGCCCACCATCCTATGTCCAGGCATGATTGATGGCTGATGATGTGGATCCTTCACCGGTTGGTCCGGACCATCCCCAGCACCAAACAGCCCAACAGCCTTTCTGTCAATGGGTTGGATGTTGTGAAAAAGCTAGAGGAACACATGAAAAAGGGGCCTGCCATTCCTCGTAGAAATCGACCCAGAAACCAATTCTGGGATATGGTGCGGTTAAAAAACACACACATCATATGATATCTGTATTATAATTACCCCCTGGTTATTTAACATAGCCATGGAAAATCACCATTTTTAATAGGTAAACCATCTATAAATTGGCCATTTCCCATGGCTATGTTAAATGGCCAGAGGGTAACCATATTGTTTGTTGTTAAACATGTGAGTCACTTAATGATCAAATCACGAGCCATCATGGGGCACTTCATGCCAATTCGAATGTTTCAGACGTTTAAGTCACGATTAAAGTTTGGTGACCTCAAATTGCCAATCAGATCCCTGTAATGATCATGAAATCATGATCACAAGTCCTTTTGGATTCTGATATTTCTTTGCTTGGGCCAAAACAAAGCAATACACTGTTAAACAAATAGAAATGCCATGAAATGCCATGTCCCCCCTCTAAAAATAGTAAAAGGTCCTAAAAAGTGAAATCAATTGAAGCTTGTGCGCATCTTTTTGTTGTTCCCAGGGGTTTCCGTCCTTGGTGATGCTGTACACGGTGGGCTCCACCAACAATGTGAAGTTTTCGATGTCCTCGGTTCCAATCATTGACCTGACATGACCTGACATATCCTGAGATGGGGGACACTTGCGGTGCAAATACTGCGGCATTTTTGGGGGCTTACAAGGCTTACAGTACGACAACAATTTGGTGACTTCAAGCATGTTCAAGAGACATGGACCAAATGGAACACTAAGATCACCATAGAACACCAACAGTAACGGGTTTGTCGTTTTTCTGGGGTTCCGACACCGTTTGCCAAGCGGCCCACCCATTCGCAATTTGCACGGGATCAATCATGTACTGACTATGACAGGCTAGCCTGTGATTGTCCAGTAAAAAGAGGTGCCGTTTTTAGCATCTACTCAGTCGACTAATATGGCTGGAAGTCCATGTTTGGTTTGGAACTTTGTGGCGGGTAACTCCCAGGATCCCCATCGTTGGTTGGGATAACCATCCGAATCCATAGAGAAAACCATCATCAAGTCCATCAAGTCCCATGAAAACTGCCATTTGGTTTTAATCCCATCGTTTAACACCAGAAAAGCCCCATGATTTCCATTGATTTCCCATCAAAATCATTAGGGATGACCCCAGCCCATTGGAGTTGAAGCAGCGGCCACATAGTGATCCGAAATCACGCCACCTGGTCACACTGGGTTGAAATCTCCCCCATGACTTGTTGTGGAAGTGATTAATATTGATTAACATCATTAATACCACTAATGTCAAAAATGATTGACCTATAATATTGATTATAGCTATGGTGTCGTGATTCTTACTAACATTTACTAACATTTACTAACCATGGTTTTACCATGGTTTTACCATGGTTTTACGGGTTTTACCATGGTTTTACCATGGTTTTACCATGGTTTTACCATGGTTTTACCATGGTTTTACGGGTTTTACCATGGTTTTACCATGGTTTTACCATGGTTTTACCATGTTTTCCCCTCAAAATAACCCCAAGCACTGCGGCCCGGCCCAAGCCAAGCCTTCCCCCTTGATCTTGCGACGCGTCACCACCGTCATGGCCTCCTCGTGCACCTGGAAAGATCTGGCCCGACAGGGGGGAAAAGAAACGGGAGTTTTTTGTGTCAAACAAAAGCAACAAAAAGAGTGCAATTATATAATATTATATACCTGGTTTCATGAATTTGGTCTCCGTTTGCTTGTTCTATGATTTAAAATGATTTAAATATGGAGGTTTCCTAAAACGGGGGTACCCCTAAATCATCAGTTTTAATAGGATTTTCCATTATTAAACCATCAATTGATGGGTACCCCCATAATGTTTAAATAATATGTTTTTTTCCACCCGGGGACTTCGCCTGCTGATTTCTTGGTGACCAGTGGTATTTCTTCGGCCATGACACGTGGAGCACGGAAGGACCCGAAAAGACTTCGCAACGCAAAGTCGTTGGAGGACAAACTCCGCTGGTATGACCTGGATGGCCAGGTACGGCAGAACCAGTTTTTTATTGGAGGCAACTACCATGGTAACTACCACATGGTTAATGGATGGTTAATGGTGGTTAATGGATGGTTAATGGATGGTTAATTGGAGGTAACTAGCACATGTTACCATATAAGACCTATATGTAATTTTCAGGGATATGTTCCGGGGATATACTCCCCAAATCTGGCGTTTTTTAAATGGTACAGTAGCCTCATTTCAGGGTCCATAAAAATTCCTATTGAGGCTATGCGGCTATGCTGAGGATCGGCCCTTCGGATCCCTTGGGCCCATCTTACAGCACCATATATGATATATGTATACCCATAGGATCCATGGTGCTGCTATATATGCCAACATTGGGGGTATATTGATGGTAAATGTTACCATATATACCATACATGGATCCTATGGGATATGATATATGTATATATAATATAGATTGATATCTGTATCCTCGAAAAAGCACAATGCTCATTTGAGAGATGTCTGCTTTCTGAGCGGTTTTTCGCCACATGAGCGTAATTGCATGTAATTCCACCACTTTTCGCATGTTTGCACTTTGTGCATGTTGAAGCCGAAATTATGAGCGGTTTTTTCCCGGGAAATAAGTAAATACCCGGGAAAATAACATAAATACCCGTCCGTCAAGAAACAAATGCGCATTGTCTAGTTCAAGTGAGCATAAAAAGTCAGAACGAGCGTAAATCCAAGCGAAAACTGCTGCACAAAAAAGTGCGAATGGTGAAGATCCAGGTATAGAGAACTGGAAAAGCATCGTATTTTAAGGGAAAATCTATCATCATCAATGGGCCATGGCTTCGCAAACTAACCCGAGGGCAGTGCCCATTGAGGCGGCCGACAAGGAAGTCCCATGGAATCAGAGAACTCTTGGGAAACAAAACATGGGACTGTTCCCATTAATTATACGATGCTTTACCTACAAAACATGGTGATTTTCATAGGATTCCTTAGGTATATCACGGATTATATCACACACACATATATATATATATATCGTTTATATATCCATAATAATTATATACATATATATATAATTATCATTAATTATCCACACACACATATATTTATATATATCATTTATATATCCATAATAATTATATATAATTATTATTTATTATCCACACACACACATATATATATATACCCTCTGGTAAACTAACATAACTATGGAAAACCACCATTTTTAATGGGGAACTCAACTCTTTCTATGGCCGCTATCAATAGCTAAGTGTTAGTTGACCAAGTGGCAGCAATACGACAAGTCTTTGAATGCCGTCAAGTTGGCCTCAAGGTCTGGGACTGTCTGGGACTAAGGTCTGGGACCTGGTGGTTTTTGGTGAACTTTGGAGAACTGAGGCCTGACATGGCGTGGTTTTTTGGTACTGAAAAAATTCTTCGACCTGACTTGTTTCAATAATGGACCAAAATATCAACATCATTCAAGGTCTTTATCTTGGGAAACGTCCTATAAACGCCCTTTTAAAACTGCACCAAGGTGTCGGTTAGTTGGGCTTTTTGTGGTTGATACCGCGGACAGCCCGGACTCTTTCGCTTCAGAATTGTCGCTCGACAATCCAACTGGGTTAGCCCACCGGAGCTCGCAAGGTCGCTCGCATACTTAGCTCCACATCTGGTTTCAGGAGGTACCCGCAATGGTAGAAGATCTGATACACTGCGACCTGGGCCGTGACCGCTGTCAGATGCTGTCAGGCTGGTGGGTTACGTGCTTTGAACACAAGGGAAACCACACTGGAACCGGGGAACAGAATCTGTACTCTCTGTTCATGGCAATGGAGTATGCCCCATTTACAGATGTTTTTCATTGGCTGTGTTGGGATGACAAGAACGATAGCAAACTGAAGGTAAAATCTTTCACAGCTTGACACCTCGAAAATATCTCAGTAAGATATAGTAAGATAATATATCATCTAAATTCATCTACATTCATCCGCAACATCCCGGGATGTCTCTCTGATCTGTCTTTTTGGGGACCCATTTTTAGGTGGAAGAATCAGGGGTTTTCTCCGTTGCAACTTGCACCCGGCGTTAGCAACCTCGACGTGGCTGCCAACAGAAATTGGGGTCTCGATAAACACATCAAGATCAAGACCTTTCATCGTATCTTCTAGCCGGCTGAAATGCCTTGAAAAGCAGTATACAAACATCACAACCTTGAGATTCTGTGAGTATACCCTCTGGTAAACAAAGATAGCTATGGAAAATCACCATTTTTAGAGGGTAAATCAACTATAAATGGCCATTTTCAATAGCAAACTGTTAAATTACCAGAGTTTTTCAGCCAGTAATACAGACCTGCTCCCAGTTCTTCGATGTTCTCCAACCTCCAGATATCTCCAAATATCTCCAAATATCTCCAGATCCAAGAGGCATAGAGAAAAATCATAAACATCAAACAATAGTTCAGGCATCCCAGGCCTCACCAAAGGCGAATTTCAAGGCCATCGAAATCATGGCGGCCATTGAGGGAAAGTTGATGAAGTCCCCGGAGTAAAAAAGTGCCATAAGTAATTACCATTAATAGACATATTATTAAACGATATTAAATGTTCATTCTAAATCAACTATCTCACTATTTAAAAAAAACATATACGCAAAGGAAATCAATTCTGCACTCCGTCCTGCAAATCAACTGTTGATTCAACGTAAGGGAGACAGGTGATCTTGGAGAAACGGTTGGGAACAAAAATTGCCCAGCTGCCTATGAGAAGCATCAAGTGGCCATTCAGATTTGTTTTTTTCCCCTTGAAGTCAGACATGGGCCCAACTGTTGGCAGTCTTCCCTTGCATCACTTGTTTCCCAACAGTCCTACAGTCCTACATACTTTGAAACACTTTGAAAACATGGGGCAACAAAAATTGAATCAACCAATCAGCAGCCAAGGGATCCAAGGGGCGATAGTCTTTGATCACAGCCTGCACTGGAACCGTGTATGGGAAGTGCTCATTGACGTTGACGCCGCAAAGCTTCCCGTTCGCAGCGCCCATCTTCCGCACGATGTTGTCGTGAGAGGTGGAGAACCAAAACTCGACACAGCAGTTGAGGGATCATCCCACTGAATGCAACTGGTTCTTTAAAATGTTATAAAAGGGTAGGTTCATGAGGTTACATCAGGTAACTCACATGTTATAACCCACATAACCCACACAAAAATGAGGTTACATCAGGTTATAACCCAGGTCACTCACATGTGAACAAATGGGATGTTTAATTGTTGGATAACTCAGTGGTCAACCTGGTAGAACTTAAGTCCATCTGCAAGGTCTGGAAATCTGTGAAAAAATTGGCTTCAATTAATTTTCTCCCATGAAAATGAACATAGATTTGATGGGAAAAGTCAAGGACCTTGACCTTCATGTTGTTCCGAACAAAGCCTGATTTCTCAATCTGATATGCAGCTTCACCGCTCAGAATTTTTATTTGTTTCGAATAAATAGTCGAGCCAAGACGGCTGAAAAAAGACTGGAGCTTCATGGCTTCGGAGAGTGAGGTTCAAGGCCTTAAGCATGGCTCGCGAAAAAAACTGGAGGATGGAATGGATTTAAACAGGCCATCTGATAACGGGGGATCAGTGGCTAGTCACTGGTTTTTTGCATGTACCCTCTGGTAAATTAACATAGACCCTGGCAGTCATCCGGGTTGGAAGACTAGTTTCCATTAAAAATTGTTGATTTTCCGGGCCTATGTTAATTTACTGGAGGGTACTTGTCATGGTGTGTTGTAATGATTTGGCACGTTTTTTTTGTTTAAAAAGCACGGCTCAAAAAGGAACCTTCCGATCTGACAGCTTCTGAAAACCGTCAGCTTCTGAAAGCTGACGGAGAAGCTATGAAACTGCCATGTGTGATGAGATTGGTCACTGTGGATTTTGATCTGCAACCAACAATTTCCATCTTTACTCTGATATACTGTGGTCATTTCTTCTCTTTTTCAACGAACGAATTCCAACTTCCACCTGAAATCACGTGGGTTCCAATATGCTTCAATGACTTGGATGTTCATTGGGGTACCCTCTGGTAATTTAACATAACTATGGAAAATCACCATTTATAGTGAGTTTTCCCATGAAAAATGGTGATTTTCCATAGCTATGTTAGTTTACCAGAGGGTACCTCCATTTTCGGACACCTCCACATGTTCATCATGGTCATCCTTGTGAAAATCCCTTCCCCCTGACATCCCCTGACATCCCAACACCAGCTGCACCATGCTTGCGTAGGGGATTCCCATACGTCTGGGGTATTTACCCTCCAGTAAAGTAACATAGACCCTGCCAGATAGGTTGGAAGATTAGTTTCCATTAAAAAATTGTTATTTTCAGGGTCCAACTGTTAATTTACCAGATAACTGTAGGGGGATGGGATGACTCATGATGAATCCCATGAGAGCTGAAATCAGACCAGCTGCACCTCCGCCAGCTCGCCATTCAAACCATTCTGCGACTCCATCGCCTGGTCATCTGGAGAAAGGTACCATCGATTGAACGTGGCTGGGAAATCCTGAAACATGGAGAGGTTTTTCATTGGAAACTCATGGAACCAAATGGAGGATTCTCCAATTGCAATGTTTGATTAGCTTTTAGGGTATATCAAAACTTATGATGGTTTTTGTTGATTCCGTGCCCAGTTCGGGGTTTACCGAGCTTTCAGGTGATTATGTGAAATAAATCAATTGTATACTGGTCTAAGCATAGCTCTAAGCATAGGTCTAAGCATCCATCCAGAAAAAAAGGGGCTTCAATGACATCAGAATCAATGCCTTGTATATTTGTACACCCCCCAAATGAACCGTTTTTTTCAATGGGATCCGGGGTTGGCAGATCAAGATTTGCGAACCAAACTCCCATCCCCCGTTCCACCATGGTTTCGTTCAGGGGATGGGATTCATCTAGGGAATGGTCAACTTCCCAGTTCGGGATCTTCAGCATCACAAAGGGGGTAGTTTTTGGGGGCCATAGCTTCCTGTCTGCAAACTGTTAACCAGAAGGTAGATCCCATTGAGTGGACTATCATCTCATTAAACCCCCACATCATCATCCCATTAAATTCCAATAGATCTCCCTTTTTCAAATCATGTGTGAATCCCCATATTCCCCATATTCCCCATCGAATTTCCAGTTTTGATGTGTGAATCCCCATTGAATCCCCATGAATTCATTCCCATGAAATTCCCAATATATCTGTGAATTATCATGAAAATCACCATTTTTCATGGGAAAATCCACTATAAATGGTCATGTTCAATAGCTATGTTAAATTACCAGAGGGTAACTCAAAAGCCCCCCAGTTTCGCCTTCAGTTGTCGCTCCAGCTGATCCACCCGTTCTTCCAGCTCTTCCACCTGGAGAAGATAAACATTTTTCGGGGAGAAGTTGAAGCCCTCAGGCTGCACCAAACAACTGTGGATTCCACCAAAAGATGGAGCGAAACCCTCTGGCACTACAGTTTGGGAACTGGAAACAGCTAGATTAGGTTACCAAAGGGTAATATCACTTGATCTCATCACTTGAAGTGCAAACTTATGTGCATAAACACGTGCGTTATTAAATAAGTCACATCAGAAATTACATTTAATTGTATATATTTTGTTGGGGGTCCAATCCCATTCACGATAATGTCATGAGTCATGTCATAGCCTCCGGTAACTTAACCATAGTTCATCAAATGAGTTGCATTCAGCTACTAGTCATAGATATTGTGAGTTGCCATTAGTAATAATGCCATGAGTCACCACGCTCTGGTAAATGTCACATAGCTGTGAAAAATAGTCCATTTATAGATCATTCGAATCATTTGCCTCTCAAAAAATGGTGGGTTTTTCCATATCGATGTCAAATTACCGGAGGCTATATCATGCTATATCATATATTATTATCATATTATCCCATGAAGTGGATTATAATCCCATGAAAAAATCCATTCAAATCCCATTTTTTACCCCAGTAGATGATCGGATCCCAGGGGTCCCGGTCAGGTTCCGGTCAGGTCCACCCGGCCACCCCCCCCCACCTTGGCATTGCTCGAAACGCGCAAGGACTGCTCCACCTGCACCGGTGCTTGTGGATCCACATGTGGAAACTCTGGATTTTAGCAATGGGGCTGGAGAACCCAGCAACAAATCTGGTGAAAAATTGTAGTCTGAAGTTGATGTAACTTGATTTTATGAGTTCACCATACAGTGAATGGTTGCGAAATCCGAATCACCAGGTTTTTTTTTAATCGCTGGTTAGTCCCACTATTTATAGGGTTTCAACATGTTTCAACCATCCTTACTTGGTGGTGCAGGATTTCGCAACCATCCACAGTATGTCACCTTGAAAGATCTCGTGTTTCGATGTTGATCTGTTGGACCATGGCGAACCTGTGAAAGCCGATGGGTCAAATCGTCCAAAAGACTCCACCTAGAGAGGGCTTGGAATGGACGACACGACACGACCAGGTTTTAGATGGTTCTATCGGCTTGGAATGGATGAATTATATTAATATATATATATATATTAATACATGCTTCTATGTGCTTTTATAATGTCTTATATATATATATATGGTTTTATGATGTTTTATTGGGATGCATATGATTTTATATGCATCTGGAACAATCTGAGGATTCGTGGAAATTCCATCTATGGGGCCTGTGAAGTCTCCGGGATTCCCGTTAGTGAATTTCGATGATGTCGAAAGGCTGCCGCGGAACCGAAACCCCGCCATGGCTTTTTAACGGAGCCGAGGGGGATGCAAATCATAAATATATAATGTTATGGTATTTTAATGGGACATAAATGGACATAATGGGATTTTATGGAATTTTAATGGGATTTAATGGGATATATGTTGGTTACCCTCTGGTAAACATACAACAAACGATGGAAAGATCCACCATTTTTAATGGGTAAATCAACTATTTCTATGGCCATTTTCAATAGCAAACTGTTTGTTTACCAGAGGGTAACCAGCCAACACAATTTGTTAACCAACCAGCACCTGGTTGGTGGTTTCAACCATCTTCAAAAATATGAGTTCGTCAATGATTGGGAAGGATTATCCCATATATGAAATGGAAAATAAAAAATGTTTGAAACCACCAACCAGCAATTGTCTTCCATTCCATATATGTCAACCAACCAACACGATTGTTTTCCATTCTGCCATCTTCCATTTTCTGCAGAAAACTTGCTGGGGCCCAATCATCTTCCATTCCAAAAATCTGGGTGCATGACTTGGCCCGCATCTCCTCGGTGAGTTTCTCGACCTGGGGATGTAACAACATGTAACAACCCAATATGAGATCGCACATCCAAACATGTATAAGTTACATTAAGTTACTGTATAAATCTACACTTAAAAAAACAAAAACATATAATCAACTCACCATCAAGCGTTGGCACAAACATCTCCATTTGTCCGAAAATGCGTCAATCCCTGTAAACATAAAAAAAAACCGCAATGAGTTATCTTCATTTGCCCCTAAGAACCAAGGGTTTATCCTAATCCCGCCGAACATCCGTTGGCTCAGCATCTTTCATCCCTCATCCCTGTGAACATTGCCGTAAATTGGAGGTAATCCACATAGAAATTGCAAGTTTTTTTGGATTTTACATGAATTTTAGATGATTTTACCATCACTTTCCCTGTTCAAAATTCCTTTACTTTATAAACCACGTGCAAATGGTCCCATATGTTCATATATGTTCCCTCTCAAATTGCCATCAAAATGACCGTTTCTTCACCATGTCCCAGCATTTTTTATCATTGTTCCATAGTTTTCTCATGTTTCTGTAGCTTTTTCCATAGTTTTCCCATAGTTTTGTAAGGTTTTCTCAACCCAAAAAGAAACGCGAACGCAACCCAGACCTTTGGGCCCCAACGCTGGCGGCCAGTCGTTCCATGTCAGTGCCAGGAGACTGCCAGGTGACCTGGCAGCTGTCTCTCTCAACCATTTTTCTATATTTTTCTGGGTGCCCTCTGGTAATTTAACGTAGCTATTGAAAATCACCATTTATAGTGGATTTTCCCATTGAAAATGGTGATTTTCCATAGCTATGTTAGTTTACCAGAGGGTATCTTTACCATTTTTCATGAATGGTTTATGGGTAAACATGGCACATCAGGGCATCATGGCACATTTGTTTGTAAAGGTATGGAGGAATGGTAAATCATAATCATTTATGGTGATGACTGATAATAGTTAGCTAAGTTGGTGAACATAACTCCAATTTCACTATGGTTTATGGTAGATATATTGACATATACTTACCCAGGTTTATAAACCATCTTATAACTGGGGGGCACCACCTTGTATATATTTACGGTGATGACTGGGGGATGGTGCAGATGACATTGTTTTACCCACATTAGTGTTGTGACACGGCTTACAGGCAACTTCTATAAAACGATAGAAAATAAATTGAACTAAAAAAAGCGAAAACCAATCCAAAAAAAAAGCAAAACCCAATCCAAACCTCAATTAGAAAAAAGCAAAAAAAATGCAAAAAAAAAGCAAACTCCAATCCAAACCTCAATTAGAAAAAAGCAAAAAAAAATAAAAAAAAGCAAAAAAAAAGCAAAACCAAAAGCAAAAAAAATGCAAACAAAAAGCAAACTATTTGTGTTCACTGTTTTTCGCTTTTTTTTCGTTTTTTTTTCGCTTTGTTTTCGCTTTTTTTTCCCTTTTTTTTCCGTTTTTTTTCACTTGTTTTTCACTTTTTTTTCGTTTTTTTTTCGCATTTTTTTTGTTTTTTTTCCACGAGTTTCTTACATTTTCGAAGGTCCCGGTCATCAGGTCACCTGAGAAAGAAAAAAAACGAAAAAAAATGCGAAAACAAAGGCGGAAAAAAAAGCAAAAAAAAAGCAAAAACAAAGCAAAAAAAAAGTGAAAACAAATAGTTTGCTTTTTTTTGCTTTTGGTTTTGCTTTTTTTTTGCTTTTTTCTATTTGAGGTTTGGATTGGAGTTTGCTCTCTTTTTTTTGCATTTTTTTTGCTTTTTTCTAATTGAGGTTTGGATTGGGTTTTGCTTTTTTTTGGATCAGTTTTCGCTTTTTTTATTTGTTTAAAATTCTTTAGAAGTAGGCTGAAGGCATTTCACAACATTAGTGGTGATTTACGGTGATTTATGGTTTGATTTATGATGATTTATATTGATGTTGGCATTGGTTGAGGAAGTTGGTTTAGATTTAATTCAGTTCAGTATCACAGTATCACTATGGTTTCGGATATAACGAGAGACCAGAGTTAATGGATGATCAGGTGTAGACATGTGCAAACATCCACATTTTTTATTGGGGGGGTCGCCTTGTAGATTCCCCCGCCATTCCATCATGTTCCCATCATCATTTCCATCTATTTTGGCAATTAAAAACATGGATGGATTCTTATGAATTCCCCTTGGTTGTGTTAGATAGTGTCAACCACAGGTAAAGGTGAATTACTTGGATGTTGCTTGTTGGAGGGCAGCATTTTAACAACTTTTAATTTTATTTTAGCAAACGAAAGCACTGCTTGGGGGTGACCCTTGATCCTCAATCCCGCGGGCCAGCAGGGTTAACAGCTGGCCCTTGAAGGCCAGCTGAATATGGCGTCGGATTATGTCGGATTGCCACCCTTTTCTCTTCTTTTCTCCCGCTGAGGTGAAGTTTTCTGCAAGGTCCTTCACCATCGTTCACCCAGGTGAGAGTGTCGTGCGGGAGCGTGGGAGCGCGGGTGTAAAACCAAGTCACGCCAGGAATGGGCCTGAAATGATCACTGTCTGACTGTGCCTGAAATTGACACACACAGCGGTCAAATCTCGCCCTGCCGGCAGCAAATCCGGTCCGCTCCTGACCGTTTTCGATCAGCCCTCCATAGCACGAAGACCGTGGTTGATCCTTCCTCTGTCCACAACTCAGCAGTTGAGTAACACTGAACTGTAAAACTGAACCGCTGAGCAGCAGACTCTGGACTTCGTCGTTGGACCCTTTGCACGTCCAGTTTTTCCAGCTTCACTTAAGCCATTAGTTGCTTCAACATTCAATTCATGTTGAAGCAACAAATGGCCTGTTTTTTGCTGCAAAAACATGGCATATCTGGGCATTCCCTAGCCGAACTTACCATGCCATGGTAACATCATGGTAACTACTGCTCCAACCGGTCAGCCACTCGCGGGATCAACTTTGGACCATGGCGATTCCCTAGGCCAAAGTGGTGGATTTCCCACGGGAATAAGAAATAGACGCATCGAAAAGTCCCCATCTCAGCAAACTCTATCAGATATATCACATGGTTGTTTATGCCTTGTTTATCTACGAAGTTTATTTTCCCAATTACATCCCCTATTTTTTTTCCCCATTCGTCCAAAGGATTCCCCACCAGGTGAAAAGAGGCCAGGACTCTGAAGCAAATCATTGATCTCCCCACTTTCCCTCGGTCTCTTTCGGTATCTTTCCAAGGCTTACACGAATAGGAAAACATGTACCATCTGGTTATTTAACATAGCCATGGAAAATCACAATTTTTAATAGGTAAACCATCTATAAATGGGCCATTTTCCATGGCTATGTTAAATAACCAGATGGTAGAAAAACAAGAAAACCATACAACAAATCTGACTCTGCTTTTGACAACTCCTTTGCCCCACCTGAGGCTTGGAGGCAGCGCCACGTGTGTCACGCTGAGCATCCTGGTGTCCCAACTGTTGGAACATCTCCCGTCCCCACGTCCTTTCAGGAACATCGAGGGGTCAGTTTGGTCTACCGCCATTTGCCCAGAAGGGTCTTTCCTATGTTTTTCTTACTTCTGCTTAGTAGGGAATTTTCGGGAATGATCCACTGGCTAACTATCATTTTTATCATCCCAGCAACCCCCAGCAACCCATCCATTCCCTACGTTTAGCACCAGTACCCTCTGGTAAACTAACATAACTATGGAAAATCACAATTTTTAATGGGAAAATCCACTATAAATGGGCATTTTCAATAGCTATGTTAAATTACAAGAGGGTATCTATGGATGCTTACCTCACCGTGGCAACTCATTCCGGACGCCTGAGATTCAAAGGCAGGCCAGGCAGCAGAGGCTGCGACCGGGCTGGGAGCCTTGTCGAGAGGGGATGAATTCACGTGCAGCATTTGGACCATGGGGCTGTTGAATATGAACGAGGATGGGACTAACATACATCCCATTCTAGAAGAGATAAGCAGATACATATATGTTTATTTATATATAGGTATAAAAATATATATATATATATAATTATATATATAATTATTAATATCACATAATATATATATATATATATATCTATTTATTTATTCGTGTATATATGTATATATACGTATATAACTATATATATATACATATATGTGTGTATCATTTTATTTTTTTAGCATGAACTAAGTTCTCAAGACTTCACCATAGGTCGTTCCCTGTCTGCCCTGACCAGCTCCACAGTGGCAGGCCATTGGTGATCAGCCTGCGCTGGTGATAGGCTGGGGTGATTGATTACCCTTTGGTTATTTAATAATAGGTAATCATACCCTCTGGTAGTTTAATAGTGATTACTAGCTATTTTGGGATATAGGTTGGATAATTTTCTGATTTTCCAACCAAAAAATGGTGATTTAATGGAATTTAACCACTATAGACGGTGATTTAGTGGAGATTTACCCTCTGGTAAACTAACAGCTTGCCATGGAAAACCATCACTTTTTTAATAGGTACATCATCTATTTCTATGGCTCATGGCTTCCATAGCTATGTAACAAATAACCATTTAGGTTACTTTTCGGTCCTAAGGTCCTAATCCCAGAAGAAAGCCAAAAACCCAAGACATCCCAAGACTCATCAATCAATCAATATCAATGTACAAATTGGAGCTGAAAAAATAGTTTTTTTTTTTTTTAAATATCAACATCAACAATCAATCTCAATCATCATCTTTGGAGCTGAAAAAATCTGAAACAATCTCCATGTCCAGTGCAGATTCTTTCTGCAGGTTGGCACCTCTGATGACCAAGTTGCCTCCGCCTAAAAATATCGAACAATCTCAGGAAAACCACGAGGAATACTGTATATTCTTTAGACCATTTATTGAGAACACACACACAAATATTCACATAATCACATATATGTATAATTTGTATCATTCCATAGCAACCCCCAAAAGATAAACAAGTTGGATACCTGGAATTTATGCAGGACACATCCAGATGTGTCCTAAGGATGTGTCCTAAGGATGTTTCCAAGGGTGGTCTTCATTAAGATGCTAACCTGGTTCTCTTTACCTTTGTTTCATTGCCAATTGGACACATCCACGATTTTCCACATTAAGATTAATCACATTAATTGCACAAGTTTCCACTATTTTTCCACTAGTTTCCACTATTTTCCACTAGTTTCCACTATTTTCCACTATTTTCCTTTGTTTCATTCCCAATTTTCAGGACGGTCACATGTGAAATCACAGCCACATCAACCACATCCTTTTCGGAAACGGAAACGGCGCTGACCTTGGGAGATCCCATCCACAACTTCCCAGCCTGCCAGGTACTGGAAGTAGCCTGGCACTGGTGGTTGGAAGACCTCCTAAAAAAAAAAAAAACATGATCAATGTTATGTAATGACATTTTATTGTTGAAGCTCTATTTTTATGTTAATGATGACATTTAATTTTAAATCACTTGATGAAGCTCTGGAAATGAATTCAACATGGCTTAAGGTGAGCAAATCCTGGAAAAAAAAACGATCTGATTTTCCTATTGATTAAAACCTTCCAATTGTAGAGGATTGCCCAACCATGTTTGACGAAAATCGGGCGCACCTGACCAAAGGGTAGGACATGCTGACACCATGTCCAGAGGGGAGGTTGACCCTATAACGAAGAGAATTACAATTCCAACCTCCAATGGGGTTGCACTCTGTTCAACAGTAGACTTTAATGTCTATCAATGTCTATCACATCACAACGTGTCAAAATCTCATATGGACATGGGGTTACCATCCAATCATAATTGTCCAGCAAATGAGTATAGCAATGGAAAATGCAGCTCCGATATTTGATGTTTCCCACTGGCTGAAGGAAGCTGGACATTCACAGGTGAATGTTCCCATCAAATGGCACAGAATTCATGGTGCTTTCCACATTTTTTTGGGATTCCCCAATAGCTAGCTGGATGGTTTAGAATGGGAAAGCTTACTAAAATGGATGATGAACTGGGGTACCCCCATGGATTGGAAACCTCCATATTGATCCATATTGTTTCCACGAAGTTTCCACCTAAGAATGACAGCCTGCTGATTGCTCACATCTTCGGACGTCATTTGGCTGGGCCTTACCTGGCAAAGGATCTGGGAACTGATATCTAAATGAACGTTTTTGTTTGTGAAACCTCCATGCGACTCACATGAAATCCAAGCCTAGAACATTTATGTCAATGTGATTTTTAAACTCATGTTAGCGTCTTAAGAATCGAATCCCAAGTTCACCTGAACCTGTTAGTTTCTGCTCAGAGTTCTTTTAAATCCTTCAACACAGGTTAAAAAAACATGGCAATGTATGGCAATGGTGTGTGATGCTCACAATGGCAAACAGGATCCGCTGATTGAAACTTTGAAACACAACCAAAACAACGGGTGATGACCGCACTTTTGTTTCTGACTTCAACTTGCATGATGATATCGCGATAGCACATAACATGTATAATACATATATATATATACAGTATATATATGTATATATATATATATATGTGTGTTTGTGTTGGCACAAAGAGAGGTTCCGACTACAATTTCAGACATGATATTCATGACAATTGACCAGATTACCCTCTGGCAATGAAACATGGCAATGGAAAATCCACCAATTTGGATGATATCGTGTCATTACCAGAGGGTATCTTAAATCATATCATAACTTATAGAACAACTATCTATATATACACAATCAAATCATATACATATCATATACATATCATATACATATCATATAGAATATATATACATGCATATTACATACACAACTATGATATATAGACTATAGATCTATTGCAGTTATTGCCACATTCGAGCTTCTCCCAAGGCTTCAAACATGGCCAAGTTCCCTCACCCACGAGGTTTCGCCTCCAGTTGCTCCGCTTCGCTGGCAACGGAACTGGCAACCTGACGATGCGGTGGCAACCCAAGTTTTCAGATACCCTCTGGTGAACTAACATAGCAATGGAAAATGGCCATTTATAGTGGATTTTCCCATGAAAAATGGTGATTTTCCATTGCTATGTTAGTTCACCAGAGGGTAGAGAGTAGAACATCAAATTGAAAATGGATAATTAAATGCTCAAAAAGTGAACCTTTGTAATCTTTCTTATGGGCTTACTATATATCTATCGTTTGTGTCTTTGCTGTTTCAACTGATCTGCGTGTTTAAAATCTTGACCATCCAAGTCCTCCTGCCTGGGAAGACCGGGAAAAAATATACCAGGAAGATTTTCCCGACAGTTTCAGACCGATCAACACTTACAATGAGACCAAACATGGCACTCGACTCTACATCACCAATATATTGGAGTGCCAACATATTTAAGTTACAATATTAGTTTACAGAACCTGATATGTGTGCCAGCAATTGGTTACATAAAGTGATATTGATGTTACTGTGACTCCAATATATATATAATTATATATATTATATATATATACATGAGACTCTTATAACCTAACATATTACATGTAGATATTATGGTCACTGCTTACAACTTGGTGAGCATCGCATCGAGTACTTGCAATTCATGGTGCAGCAAGTCCCATTCACCACCTCTCAAGAATCTTGAGATTAAAACATCATCACCATCACAATCACTACACTCACCACGTGGCTGTTGCTTACGATATATATATATATATATACATATACTTAAATAAAATTAATGTATTATATATATATATATTTGATATATGTAACAAATTAATGATAATGATCCAAACTGTGTCCTGCTTTTTCTGACTCATTCGCATCCCAACACGGCTTTCACTTTTTCATCGTGTTCCTCCTTTCTGCTTCCCTCTTGAACACCGCTTTGAGCTTGAAAAGTGCAGAGCTATACTAATGCGATAAACCAAGCATTGAACACCTTTGTGTGATTTTTCATAGCCCCCAAATGCTAGGTCATTGGGTTATTTGGAAATTGTTTACCAGTATTCATGTGGCAAATGCAAGAATAACACATCCCCAATTTTGCATAATTTCATATACTTGTGCAAGAAACTGGTAGTATACAGTATACAACATCCAAAATTGTAGGTATCAGCATCGGGTTTACCACATTTTTGGGTTTGACACACTAGTTAGGCTGAATATCACCTATTTACAGATCATCCCAGAATCTTCCCATTAAAACAAAAAACAACACCTTGTCCATGACCATGATCCCATGATCAGCGGACAGGAGGCAAATACGAGGTGGTCCCCCATACTTAGTGAAGTTGATAAAAAACTCCAACCACCAGGCTTTATTAATGGCTTTATGCTGAAATCAATCTATAATCATCTAATAAACCAATCAACATCCCCTGATTGGTAAACATGTGGCTGGAAATCCCACAAAAATCAAACTATTCATCATTCGCAAATAAAATAATCCTCAGTTTTATCCATTTTCCATAGATTTTCCATAGATTTCCCATGGATTCATCGATTTTCCATAGATTTTCCAGCCATCTGGAGCTCAACCGACGGGTTGTTCGCCTCCTGCAACTCACTCTCCGAGGAGGCGATGTCCGTCATCATGCGACTGGGGAAGGGCGCCGCCGTGGAGACCCTCGCAGTGGAGGCGCCGGCCTGGCGTCGCGGTCACCGGCGGCCAAACCATGGGGAGATCATGGGAAAATCATAGGAAAAAAAAAAAATATATATATGGGAAAAGATATGGGGAAATATATGGGATCATCATCCTACTTTTTGGGAAAATGTACAATGTTTTTTTATGAATCATCAAAATGCCATTAATATGACTTTTGGGAGTAGAAAAAACCAAACTATCATTATTCAGGAAAAATGATACTATACCGCGATTGAAAAACGTGAACTGAACATAAATAAACAAAGGACATCCCTATAGCTCCTCCACAACCATCTCCTTTCAAAAAGTTGTCATCTTTAGCATTTTAACAACCAAAAAGTATCAACACATCATGTAAAACCCTAGCAGAAGGGAAAAAACAAACCAAGAACAGCAAATCCTTTACCCTCTGGTAAACAAACAGTTTGCTATTGATTTCATGGCCATTCAAAGTTGATTTACCCATTAAAAACGGTGATTTTCCACTTCGCAAACTGCTTAGTTTGCCAGGCGCTACTGATGACTTCTCACCTCTGGATCTTCATCTCCAGAGGTCGCTGCAGCAGCTGCGTCCTGAGTTCATGTTTTGAGTTTACGGTGCCCATAATTTGCCCATTAAATTTTAGAAACATCAAAACCATGTGGCACGTTGTGCATGTAAACGTGTATAATTATATATATACTTATATACAGACATATATTCATGTATATACTTATACGTACAGTTTCAAGGTAGAACGCAAAGTGGATCAGGACATTTTCTACCCAACACATCGCAGATTCACCATCCTTCAGGCTCCTTTAGGGTGGGTGATCCCCAACCAGGTCCAGCGAAACCCCACCGGGCCCTGGGTCCCCATCCTCCTCCGGATCTCCCTCAGAGGATGCCAACGGATTGGGTGCAGCAGTGGAGACCCAGGCAGAGTTCGAGCCAGCCTGGGTGATTTCTGGAGCGAAAAAACCGGTGTATTTGGACACATCACCGGAAACCATGGTCTTACTATGGGTTTTTTTCCCATGAAAGATGAGAAAGTTAAAGCTGGTCACTGCCAGGATGCAAGGTCGCCGTTTACCAAGAGCAGTTTACCCGACTGTTCTTGCAGATTTAGTCTGGAAAAACTACTATAGACTATAGTAGATATATATATATATATATTTGTAATAATATAATAAAAAATACTATAATATAATATATTATATTATGTTATATTATATTATATTAGATTATATTGTGTTATAATAGTTTTATATATATTCTATATCCAAATCATATATCCAAATCATATATCCAAATGGTTGGGTAAGCAAGTGGGAATGGTTGAATTGGGCCAAGATCCTTCTGACATGCCGGGAAGTTAACCAAAGTGGATCGATCTTGGTGGGTTGGTCGATCCCCTCGGCAGTGTTGCAATGGTATCCACATGTTCCAACCAACGCTGCCGTTGGGGATACCACCTGGGATTATTGATGTGGTAAATATCATCATTTCACCAAAAAAACCAAACATCATCCACTTGCGTGTAGTACGGCTACAACCCATCCAAACGCATGAATTTGATGGTTGATCATCATTTCATGAACATCTGTAAAAATCAGCAAAAATTGAGGTATCCCCCATTCTGAGACACATATGGCCAAGAGTCAAAACCCAGGTACCCAAACAGTACCCTTAATAGCTGGTTTATAGATGTTTATTTCCCCAAATATGGTACCCTCCAGTAACATAGACTCCGCCATTCACCGGGGTTGGAAGATTCGTTTCCACTCTAAAAATCGGTGTTCATTCATTTTCAGGGTCCAGCTGTTAATTGACCAGAGGGTAACCATTATCATCCATTATTAACCATCATTATTATCAATTAACCATCCATTATTATCCGTTATTGACCATTATCAACCATTGTAGGATGAACATCCCCTTCACCAGGCCTCTGATGGGTCAAGCTCTGCCGGCCCCAGCGGCTCCGCAGCCGGCGCAGCCGCCTGGTCTTGGTAGATGCTGACTGTCCTAAAAAAAACGTATGACACATGTGGAATTGCTAGACCTTCGAATCATTGCAAAATGCAATTTTATGTTGTTTTTCCTCAAAATATAAACCATTATAAACCTACATTGTGACTCCATTTGATGCGTTTGATGATTGACCATTTATAAACCCAATATGATGTGGTATTCCGCCTCTAGATGACCCACGTCTGATTCAGCAGGAGCATCTGCGGCATCACCCACCTGCGCCTGCAGATCTGGATCCAGTGCCAGTGAACGTATAGCGAAGGTTGGTTTATAATATTTGATAATGACTAGATGAACTGTGGTTTGTTGGTTTGTAGATATTACAAACTCTACTGCTATAGAGTTAAGCCAAGGTTGTTAGTAACACTAGAGTTTTTTCATGGACTTAATATAGTTAATCTTAGTTAATTAGATGGACTATTATACCCATATGCTCCATGGTGCTGGTATATTTACCTACATGACTGGGTCATTTATGGGGTAAATGTTGGTGTGCATATACCAGCACCATGGATCCTATGGATCCTATGGGTTATAGTGCTGGATGGCTGTTAAACCGTCCCTTACTTCAGGACTCACGCCCCTTGACGCTTCCAACAGGACGCAGGATGGCGTTTTGCGATCTGGATCGATCTGAGGAACCCATGGAAAAAAACACCCAGCCTTCCCAGCAGATGAACAAATGGGAACATAAAACAAATCTCTCGGGTGGTTATGATTTTAACCATCAAAAATGGTGGTTTAAGCAACTACCATGGTGATTTATCTATAGCAAATTCGGGTCAGTTGGTGTTCTAACCCTATTGGCTATAGATAAATCACAAATTTTGTTGCGTAAACCACCATTTTTGATGGTTAAAATCAAAATTTTAAATGACTAAAAATCACCATTTTCGTCACCTTATCGCACTTCATGCCTGGCCTGCACTTCAGACATGACGGAGGCAGACTGAACTCCAGGAACATCAGGGCCCGAGCCATCAAAGGCATTCTGCAGCGTGGGGCAGTACCCTGCAAAAGAAAAGACGTTCCAGCTAGTTAACATTTAAAATATCATTACACAGAGACATGCATATATAATATAAAAATGCATATCTATATATATATATATATATGTGTTTGCGTGTGTGTGTGTGTGTGTTTTTATTTATTTGAAAAACATGCGTATGATATATATATATAAATGTATATATATATATAACTACTGCCACAAGTGCATAGATGATCTATGTATGAAGTTATACAAAAGAAGCTATATTTTTCACCAGTTTCAATGTTGCTAGGGCCATCAACCTCTGCGGCTGGGGAACGTGTCAGGACTTAGGGGGATTTTGGACTTACAATGCGGTGCTCCAGTTTAGTTGTTCTATAACTGGGCTAACTAGGGTTTATGCTTATAGCGAAGTTGAGAAAAATAACTGGGCTAACCGTTGGCTGTGGCACTTAAATCGTTCCATATCTATATCTATATCTATATATATATATATATCGTCAATGGTGGTTATGGTCGAACTTCTGGGGAGCACCATCTATGACTTCTGCAGGTGCATCACCGACCTGCTAAGACGAGAAATGGCAATGCCAATCTGCTTACGTTAATATAGAAATACGAATATACATATATAATATATCATATATATATAATGTGTACAATATCTGTGTGTGCCTCTCTCTCTCTCTATATATATATTCCTGATTATTCATGTATATATCATGGGATATCATAGGATATCACGGGATATCACCGGATATCATAGGATATCATAGGTATTTGCGCACGCACACACACAAAGAAACGCTGCTTGAATTTCGGATGGCATCAGGGTTTGCCATGCCAAGCCTCTTCTGGACGGTGGTCTACTTCCGAAACTGGGGAGCCAGATAGAACGTCTGCTGGAAGAACACCAACAGGAGAGTCCACTGAATCCTGCGCAGGTACAGCAGCGCCATATACAATGATAAGCCTGGATCACAGATCGCAATGAATTTTACTATCTGAAATCTGGCAAAAAATAAAGTATATATCAACATAAGTATGTATATATATATATATACATACCCACACCATCCCTTACCACTGAGGGACTTCGATTGGAGTTACTTGGGATCTGGCCCGATCCGGCCTCCAGCTATCTCCAGCTATTTTAGTATGGTTCCTTAGTTACCCTATCTTCAAAGATTCACCTCCAGAACTCCAAATGCTGGCCTTCCTGGGAAACCCAACTTATCGTTCGAAGGCCCCTTCCTCTAATTTTCATCCCTCGAATTCCCTAGACATCTGTTGAGATGTCGCAAGATTGAACATCATGAAACAACCAGTTGAATGAGTTCAAAGATATTCAAAGATATGTTCAAAGGTGAAAGCAGCGTGAAAACGCCTTCGTCACTGGATTGATATGGATTGATTTCAGGGAAAATCTGCAGGAAAGAGTTGTGTTTTTACATGTTTTTACCATCAAATATACATTTTTATATACAGCTTTCCGGCTTTCACGAATTCATTCAATGGGACGACTTGGACGTTTTTTGCGACGCCCAAAGGTGCCTCGCGTTGCGCCTCGGGACCATCGACAGCATCAGCCTGGTGACGGTCTCCATTGGTTGCATCAGATCTGAAGGGATGTCCAAACCACATAATCTGATTATGGCTGAGAAGCTGCATCCACTTCACGAAACATGGACCAAGCACCATCGTAGCTGTTAGTTTCCAATTATTGAGGGGGGGGACTTCTCATGGTTTTTTTCTGATTTTTGCATCGGCATCAAAAAGTCCCCGGAATCCCTCAACCTTTGGTCGTTTTTTCGATGCATTTTGGGTAGGATCCCCATGGTGGGGGAAACGCATCATGGCTGC
The DNA here is from genome assembly GCA_947184155.2 of Cladocopium goreaui. Taxonomy (NCBI): domain Eukaryota; class Dinophyceae; order Suessiales; family Symbiodiniaceae; genus Cladocopium; species Cladocopium goreaui. The sequence goes on from CAMXCT020001068.1 coordinate 729,868, forward strand.
AGATGTCTCCAGGGGACATCCGGGTCTCATCCGGGCGAGCCTCAGGGACAGATGGTCCAGTTGCCTGCAATGGATTGAGATGCAGCATCCGGATGGTTTTTTTCTGCAGGAAACTTCGGTTCCACACTTGCAGATGCTGATCATATCTGATCATGTTTACCCCATCATCCCCTGACTTGCGGCTAGATATCAGTTTTTTTTTTATCAGAATATGCCCAGCGGGCATTTTAAAAATCCTGTTTGGCTCCCAAAACATAGCAGCTCGTTCTTTTTCAATTACCACGATCGACCGGAAAAAAAAAAACACGGGCACCCCAACTCCCACGATCGTCCGAAGGGTTGGTTAAGGGTTAAGTATGGTCAGTATAGAACCCATGGAAGCCATCCCACACAATCCCAATGGCCTCTCGACGACTCTCTGGAACTGAATCTTCAGGGAGCGCAGATGGATGGCATGTGGCCTCGATCAAGACTGAAGGATGGCATGGGCCGGTTCCTATTCCTACACATCTTGGAGATAAAGACACATCAGTTGAACAACTTCTCAATCTTTACCCCAGGGTAATCAAACATGGCACTGGAAAATCGACCATTTATAGATGATTTTCATTTTAGGGCATTTCCTGGATCTTGCTGAGAACACCAGAGGGTATCATGACATTATGATCTTATCACCGTCTCGGAAGGCCCGAAATATCCACCATGAAACAGATCCTGGAGGTTGGTCTTTTCCCACAGCTATTGGGATATGATATATACATTACATCCCATTACATTAGATAGATTTGAAATCCCATTGTACCTATCCCATTACATCCGTTTCTATCTATATATATAATACCCAAATATATGGCTATATATAATGTATAATTACCCATTTTATGATATTTTATGTGTACATGATTTCTACCCCATGAGAAACATCCCCGTTATATCTCCTTCTGTCTCAACGGACATTTCCACCACCTGGCGCCTGCGCTTCTCGCGCTTCTGGGGCCGGGGCCTGGCTCACATCCTCCAAACGTTGGCTTGTAGCGAGTTTTAAAGTCCATGAATAAGCCATAAGTAATCAATAAACCATATAGTCATATATAAACATCTATCAGTATACCATAGTTACTGTATCCATAGTTAAACTGATACTATAGTTGTAAAAGTTATAATATCATATAAACCATATATAGTTATTGGAGTTATGTTCACCAACTTAGCTATCGTTTGGGGGCGCCCCTTTGTATGCATTTTTAGCTGTTCCCCAAAAAGATAGAAACAAACGGTTCAATTTATCAGTATTGTCACTATTTAATTTTAATAGGCTTCTACTAAACTCAATGTTTTGCAGCGTTGCTATAGAAGAAATTAATTGTGGTTGGATACTTAGTATAGTACCACCCCAAAAATAGAAAGTAATTCTTCGCTATCAGATTCGGATGTTGCTGTTCTAGAATGTGTCTATATTTTTTGGGGGGCTGCTATAATGGATATCAAGTATTATGACATATTATGAACTAACATGATGCAGCCGTTTTGGGCCCGCAGCCGGTCTCAACCCATAGCTGTCTGACATGCCAATGACCCAGGCCCAGGGTCGAATCAATGGAAAAACTCCAACTTTGACTCAGTTTACTACTGCTTGGTGGTATACCTACCCCTCTGAAAAATGATGGAGTTCGTAAGTTGGGATCATGAAATTCCATATATATATATATATGGAAAAATTAAATTCATGTTCCAACCCACCAACCAGATCAAGTTTTTCAACCTTTTTCAATTCTTGTCCTCTGGCAAGCTTCCATTGACATTCATACCTCTCCTAGAGATTCTCCTAGGCATCAACCCAACGCAAAGATTCGCGCGTGGTCGGACGTTTTTTCGAGCGCCAGCTTTGGAGCGATGTCTTCATGATGTCTTCGATCGGCGAGGCGACTAGAAGGTGCCAAAGGGTGAAACGCTGCAACCTCAGTCAAGTTTGGCTGGTTCTATTCTGAACCTCCGGCCTCAACAAAAAGGCGGCCCACTATTCTGGTTTCCTGGCCCTAAACTCATCTGTCCCAATCTGATCTAAACTCATCTCATCTTACGGATTCTTACGGTATCCAGACACCTCCGAACGCATTTCAACAGCACCGGGTCTCAACCAGTGAATCATTGGTTGATCTCACTTATGGAAAATGGCCCATGTTTAGATGATTGACTTATTACATCCTATCACACATGCATTTTTTTTCCATAGCAAAGTCTTACATGCCCAGAGGCTAAATTACAGTGTAATATAGTTTTATATGTATATATATATATATGATATATATATATATATATATCTATCTGATATATATCTGATGACATTCCTATTCTACCACCTTTGTTTGATTAAATCCCCATGTTAATTACCATCGTTTTTGGCGAGGCGACGTACATTCACCGAGGGAGGCGAACCTCGGATCACCACTGACACTTGGGGCTGCAGCTGAGGCTATGTTTCATGGGGGGTAACTATGGGATTATAGTTATAGATATAATATACTGTAACTATAATATAATAGTTGTATTTGTAACTAATATAATAATAGTAACTATATAGTAACTTTGGAATCTATAATATACTATAGATATAATATAATAGTTATAGTAACTATAATCCCATAAATATAATAGATATAGTAACTATAGTCACTATGGGATTATAGATATGATATAAGATATATAAGCACCATTTTTGGTGGGATATTGTTGTCCGTTTTTGATTTTGCCCAACTTACTACGATTGCAGATCTACTTACATTTTGAACAGCATATAACATGATGTACCTACATCCCATAAATAAACGCTGAATGTCTTGATTATAATGTTCAGAATGTTGGTTTTAACGGGGCTATATCCCAACTTATGAAATCATAATCATAATCATAATACAACCACCATAAGATCCATAATCCATAAGTTGGGATATAAGTCGTTATTTTGCCAAACTTACTACTAGTAGGGTGGCAAATCTACCTACAACTGGAACTACACTCTCAAGTATCCTACACTCTCTCTCTCTCTCCTTTGAGTTTCAGTGCTGGAAAACGCTCTCACCAGACTCGCGGGCGTGTTTCTGTAAATCTGTCACTTGATGTGTTGAAGATCTGAAGTCTTTTTCTTGAAAAACCGGCTTCAGGATGCCTTTTTAAAGATGTAAAAAGAACAACACCACGAAATGGACCTGACCTGCTCTCAACCTGGGAAACAAACATGAACCAGCCACCCTGAAGGCCTAGGAGCTGAATGGAACAGTGGGGAGGCTGGAAATGCTGCCCAGCAGGTTACCTGTGAAAGGGCTCAAAACTGCTGATGATCTGCACCATTCCCCGACTTTTGCCATGGCTTCATGCGAAAACATGCAAAAAACATCGAAAAAGTCTGAGACGGACTCGCATTTATGTAAACTGATGACTAAATTCCACTTTTAATTCCGACCCAAAAAAAGGAAACAAGGTCAAACTAACCAACAAAATGGTGATTTAACTCGGATTTCACTCAGCTTTCTCAGCAAACGTTTGACAAGGAATGGTGTTCATTTAACTCATCTTGGGTCAAACAACTCTATATAATCATGTTTTGAAAATTGTTGTGACATGATTTAACTACGGCAACTAGAGTGATCTAATTTCTAATCATTCTAATCTCACCAAATCTAGCTAATGATATTCCTCACTGAGCTCAATGAGTGGTTTGTTTTGAGTAATGCAGTACCCTCTGGTTATGTCAAAATAGCTATTGAACATGGCCATTTATAGTGAGTTGTCCATTAAAAATGGTGATTTTCCATAGCTATGTGGCTGTTTACCAGAGGGTAATGCCAACATCCCAAAATCCCTTGGAAATTCCACGCCAAAATTCCTCACCTGGAGGCAGCAACCCGGCCACGGCTGGCTCTATCGCTGGCGCGGCCACCGGCTCCGGCAGCGCGGCCACCGCGGCCAGCGGCTCGGGCGCCGGGCGCAGGAGCGTCGTTCCAACGGCACCCAAGGGTAGCGGTTCGGAGGTGGGGAGCCTGGTGCAGCTCACCAGGTAACGAATTGTTGGATGGACCTGATCTGCTCTCCTGGTAATTTTGTAACAGTTTGCTATTGAAAATTGTGATCATAGAATTGATGGGACAATTTACAGGAAAGCCCGATCAATTTGATGGTAAAAACCATGGTTTCCGGTTAAGATTTTCCCTTAAACCAATCCAGTGATGTTATCTATAGTTGATTTACCTATTTTAACGATGGTGACTTTCCATAGCTATGGGTTGTTTATTAAGAGCGTATTGGATCTACCCTCTGGTTTTCTTTAACATAGACGAAAATGTGCCCAATTCTTAGTGGAAACATGTTCGGAAATCTTCCCACCCCTGGGAGGTCTATGTGAACATTTACTGGAGGGTGATGAAAATATGAGTGATATTCAGTCGGTATTATTGGGATCTAAATGGACGAATGTGGTAAACCCATGGTAAACCCATGGATCATAAACAACTACTGCTTGGTGGTATACCTACCATATTATGTTATTGCTGGTTATATATTGATTATACATTATATATATATAATTACTGCTTGGTGGTTTCAACCTACCCCTCTGAAAAATCATGGACTGAAAGTCAGTTGGGATGATGAAATTCCCAACCATTTAGGGATGGTCGGGGATGGATCCCAGCTGGGGGGTGACCCCAATTGTTCCCCATCTCCAACCATAACAAAAATACCCAGAAACCATCATAAACCAACAAAAAGACTCATTTTCTTTCTCAACTTACAGTAGTTACTTGGTCACTTCCCACCTAAACGTCCTAAACCATGTTGGTATATATGTTTAGAATATCTTGGAATATCCATAGTTACCATAGTTACCATAGTTTATTGAGCATAGTTATCATACTTACCATACTTACCATACTTACCATAGTTACCATAGTTGATTGACTTTAGCTTTCTTCTGCTTTCTTCCCTTCGCCAACCGTCCTTAACACCGCAGGATGTCCGTCCAATCCTCCCACCTCCAGGCCCTCGCCGGCGGCGGCTTGGGCTGCGGCGGCTCCGGCGGCTCCCGCCAGACCGTGTCGATGGGCGAGGCGGAGGCCTGGGTGGATCCTGCGCGAATGTCATGGTGACATTTTTATGGGAATGTCATTGGATTTTAATGGGAAAAATGGATTTTAAGGGAATTCATTGGATTTTAATGGGATGATTTAAGGGGGGAAAAATGTTCCAATCCAATTCCATTATGAACATTTTGCTGATCTTTAGGATGATTTTAAGGGGAATTCATGGGATTTTATGGTGAAAACCGGGGATTTGAAACAATTAAATGGGGATGTTATTGGGATTTTTCGGGTAATCAAAGGTGGCAATTGAAAATCCTCCATTGATCATTTATGGATGCTTTTCCCAGCTAGAAACCTTCATTTATAGGGGATTGCCCATTGCCATATTTGATTACCTACCGGGTATGTATCACAACAATATGGAGTTTGATGGATTTTGGGATCCGAAACCTGATTTTACACAAAAACGGATAGAGATTTCATGATTTTCCCATATTTCCCTGGATTCTCCGGCAAAAAATTCGGCAACAACGAGGAGTGATGCATTTTTCCATCACTGCGCATTTTGGCGCTACACATAATCAAAGTATCAGGTTCAATCCATGGAGATAGGGAGATTACCTGCAAAAAAATGACGATTTTACACAGAACGATTGTCATTTAACCGTAGGATTTCGAACCAAACAAGAACGAGGACCTACCCAAATGAGAGTAACATTTGTCTCGAACGTTTCTTGTTCATCCACTCCCGGTTCTGAAAATCACTTGCAGGTTTGCGGTTGCAGGTCTTTCTTTGGAGGCCTGTAGATTTTGGAAGATTATTCCATAGTGGATATGGCCAATAAACCAGGTTGCAAGTGTATCGTTGATATCAAAGCTGAAGTGCCACTTTCATCGATGGAATCGTAGCACCCTTTGTGTCTTTTGCCATGCAGCTCGTTTGTTCGTTGGAATTGCACCTCTCCATGCTTCCCAACCTCTCCAGATCAAAAGTCAGAGTATACAGCTCGACTAAGGTACTGTCCCCAGGATCTGAATTTTCGAACCAGATCCAGATCCAAAAAAAACTGATGACTTGCCCTCTTGGTGGTCCAATAGCACCATAGCACTGTCCTGTCTGGCTGTTCCAGTCCTTGGTTGTAAAATGTCTGAGGCTAGGCTAACCCATGTTGTTGTTTTTTTTTTTGGGGGGGTGTCACTTTCCCATTCACCTTCCCCAAGTCAAGTTGTGATTTTGGGGTATGCCACATTTTCAGACACACACATGACACTAGTGACGTGATCAAAACTGTTTGGAAAAAGACATCGCGCAATTTGAGGCATTGTCAGAATTTCATGGTCATTACACATTGTTTGGGAAAAAATGTCGGAAAAAATATGGTCATTATACAAATACAGTTATTATACAATCATGGCGATGGTGGTGATGGTGTTGATGGTGGTGGTGAGGGTCTACCTCATCCTGATCTTCACTTCGAATCAAGCAAGTGGCATCTCATACGCTCCCCATAGAGCAATTGCAGCACTTTCTCTGAACCGAATCCCTGCACTTGAATCATTTCTTTCACTGGTGACTGTCACAAACGACCACAAAATGCACCACATGTACACATCAAATATATGTTTCCCTATATCCGCAGCCAAACATGCAAAATAATTTTCTGGCACACGGATAATTTATGGAACAGCAGAGGCGTTCCATGAAATTTTCTCCAAGCAGCTGTGGTTTCCTGCTGCTTCCACGGGGTGCAGAAGGAACTTCGTGGAGAACATTCGCAGAGGGTGAACCAGGCGCCTTCAGGGCTCGTCACGGTCCTGGACAGGGAAGGCCGGGACTAGGAGTCACCAGTCGGAAATTCCTGCAGAAACCCTGCTTTTGAACCGTTTACTGCCCTGAATTGCTGAAAAAATGGGGATTTCCGATGTTTTTTTTCCCCACTAACATCTTGAACGAAGTCTGGAACTGCTTGATGGTCCCAAAATGTGCTCGTCGGTTGGGAGAATAATCGCAGGTTGAACATAAAACATATTTGAATGAAATAATCAGGTGACATGGGGTAAGAAAGCAGTGATTCCCTTTGGTACTTCAACCTCACAGAGGTAATTCAGTATCATTCATTCATTTCAATTATGATTGGCCGGACCAAAATCCAAAATGTGAGAAATCCAAAAGAGAAAAACTCCTTTCTTTGACACGTCCCAAAGATAGACAACACTATGCACATACTGGTCCACTTTATGATATTTATCTATCTTTCTATCTTTCTATCTATCCGTGGTTTTTCTGCACCGAGACTCGGCAAAGTGCTGGTCCCTGCGGTCGCGGCCGTGCCGGCCGCCCTGGGCGAGCCAGGAGAGGCCAGCGCCAACATGTCCTTCAACGCTGCGGCTTCCTGGCTTCGTTGGACGTCCCAATTTTTGGCCCGGCTTTGCGGCCCCCGGAAAGTGGGTGTATTTGATCCCTATAAGTGGGATGATGATGATGATGATGATGATGTGTATATGATATTGTCTAATGATCACCTGATTTCATGATATCTGTTTCTATTGATAGTTTTTTTGTTCACAGGTGATAGTGTTTTCAAGTCTTGCGCACCTTTTCTTTAGATATCTAGGCCTTTCAAGGATGGTTTATTGTTTTACCTACATTAGTGTTTCTTTTTTACTTTGCCCACTGTAAAAAAAAAAACATGTGCCAGGGAGGACCATGGAACCGCCAGATTTCCGATCTTCCAAGTGTCTTGAATCAACAATCTTGGAAGCCCAAATCCGAAGATACCCTCCATGAAGCAGCACGCTATTAAAAAAAAGAAAAACATTGCCGTTTACAATTTATAGATAGGTGTTCAGTTCCGGCCCGAGCCCCTACCAGTGGTGGAACGGTTAACTACCAAACGCCGGGTGATCGTTGTATCTACTTTCATGGAGATCCCTTGCTTCTTGCGGTTGCCTGGGAAGATTGGGGAGCGCTTTTCGGGCGTGTTCCAGTTTGAGAGGAGCTTGGGCGACGATCTCATGGAAGTTTCTTTGGTTGGGGCAAATCTCCAAATTCTCATCCCTTGGCTGCCTTGCCAGGGTAGGTTCACCATTTATGATGCAGTCATTCTTGAAACGGAGCCACTGTTTCTTTCTTTGGATGACCAATCGATTTATGTTCCACATGAGGGTTGCTCAGACAGTTTCCAAGTGAAAGAGGTGTGTGCAGGGATAGGAGGACTTGGAATTGGCGCCACCCTGATGGGGATTCCAGTGACTGCAGTCTTGGATTGCAGTTCATTGGCCTGCGCCCATTTGCGGTTGAACCAGTCCGGCAAGGGCAACATTCTTTGCCGAGATCTGGAAGACGATTCCGCCAAAGGTGCATTACATTTGCTTGGGGGCACTCAGAACTCCATTTTGGCTGCTGGATTTCCCTGTCAGCCACACTCCATTCAAGGACAGAGGGCAGGTTTTCAGGACCCACGTCATCAGGTTTTCATTGAAGTACTTCGCACTGCCTACTTGCATGGTGCAGTTGGAGTAGTGTTAGAATGTACCCCACAAGCTCAATTTGACCAGGGGTAAGACGGGGCCTTGAAACACTGGCCATACTTATGGGTTGGAGTGTTCATGAGACCACCTTGGCACTCTCACACCAGTGGCCTTGCCGCCGACACCGTTGGTGGGCGATCCTTTGTCCAAAAAGCTGGAGTACTACCTCCTTGCTGAAGTGGCCGGAGGACTCGGACTTTTTGCAGGTGGGCATGGTCCTTCCTAGCTGGGGGTGCTGGCCGGCATCACACGAAGATGCACTGAAGTTGACGGAGACAGAGCTTCAGGCCTATGCCAAACCAGAATACGGAACAGAGCAACGTTTGTTGACATCAGCATCCATGGCACCAACATTCCTCCACAGCTACGGGAACGCTTTGAGCCCTTGTCCCTGTGGATGTCGTCAATTTCCTTTTGCAGAAGAGACATTGCGAACAAGAGGCCTGCGAGGATGCTATGTGCATTCCATGCTCACTGGTGCTTTCAGATTTCTTCATCCCATGGAATTGGCAGCACTCTTGGGCTTTCCAGCCACCATGAGTCACCTCTCAGAGGTTCGACACGCTTTGTGTCTTCTGGGGGCAGTCGCTTCTCCACTTCAATCTTTGTGGACTTTCTCTTGCTTCCTCTCTTTGGCCAAGGGGGACAACATGCAAATCACACGCCAGGCAGCCTTGGAGCATCTCCGGGCATACAAGCATCGACTGTGCCGAGAATATGCCCAACTCTGTGCACCAGCCCTGCAGACTCCACGCAGCTTGCGTTTCTTCTCCATTGAAGGTCTCTTGATGCACATCCAAACCCAGGGCCTCATTACGACTGGAGCTCTCTTGCAAGCGGAGCAGTTCACACTTCATCCTGGCGAATTCCTTGAGCTTTGGGATGGCCCACGACAACTTCCACGTGATCAACCTCTTTTGACCGAAGGGGATCACGGGCCATACACGTTGTACCTCAATGCAACGGCCAGACAACCCAATCAACAGGGTACGGTGGTGATCGCCGTGCAAACATTGGAGCAACTTCACATCCTCTTCTTGCCCAGGGGGACCTTCCTCTTTGAGGTATTGCGGCAATGTGCACTGCCGGGTGGCTGCCTCCTGCAAGATGACCATGGCAATCCCTACCCATTGGACTTTAGGGTTTGGGACAGCTACCGATTCAAGGTCTCCACCCCTACGCCGCCACAAAGAGCAAATGGACTTGCTTCATCACATGGACTTGGACTCTCAGATACGTCCATTTGGCAGGCTATGATTGGACTTACACAGCTGGGCTTTGGACTTTTGCCCCAACGCCTGCTTCTGATTCACCCCCTGTGGACAGATCGCCTCTTGAAGAAGACACAAGCGCCTGAACCGATGATGGACTTCTCACTCTCGAAGGCTTTGGATTTTGAGGAGATCTTCTGCATCTTCGCTGACCAGCACCATTGGGCACTGCTTTGGGGTCATCAGCAGTCGGAGGGCATCTCTTGGACTTACCTCGATGGACTTTGCCATCCCATCCGATCTGCTGCCCATTGCTTAGCTCTTCAACTGAGCGATCTTCTTCAACTCCCAGCCTTGGACTTCAATTTGCAACGCCACTACCACCAACAACATCCTCATACTTGTGGCACAGTCGCTCTTTGGCATCTTCGCCACATCTTGTTGGGCCCTTCAAACTTGGACTTCCATCGTGAACTGCAGCTTCATGAAGAGTGGTTACAAACCTCTAGATGGGACGACATCCTGATGGCCTTTGGTCGTGCCCCATCAGACCCCGACCGTCTGGCCAACCTCCTTCAAGACAAAGGCGTACCACATGAGGCTGCAGCTCAACGAGCTCAAGATGTTCTGGCCACATTGGGGTCCACGGCGGTGACTGAAGCCCTCTCTGCGACCAACCCATGGGCCACATTGAAAAGCCTGTCTTCCAGACCAGCTACAAGATTACGTCTGGTCAAAGACCATGAGCTCAAGGATCACATCAACCATCAAGCCCGCACCAAACATGGTGCCCACGTCCCTCGGGCAAAACAGAAGAAGCAATCTTCTCCGGCTGCTCCACTTATGCCGGTGGATCCGAGTACTTTGCAGCTGATTCCCAACACCTTTGTGGATGACGATGGCGATGAACTGCAGCAAATCCCTTTCACAGAGGTCTGCAAAGATGCTCATGGAGTGGCGTTTTGCACGCCCAGACAAGCTGAACCATTTCTGGCTGATCCAGAAAGCATCAGCTCCACTACCCTTGGACTTCTCATCACCAGTACGCTCCCAACAGAGCAGGTCACTCTCCACAACCTGACTTCCATGCGCTTTCCGGCACTATGCACGGCCACGGATGAACCAATGCTGATTCAAGGACACCTTCTTATCCTCAGCGACGGTGCCATCCACCGTAAGGAAGACACTCTTCCTGACATGCAAGTGTCTAGCACAGACATTGTGAAGATCCAGGTGCACAAAGAAGAGATTTCAATGGATTGGACTCAGGTGATTGGTGGCCCCATTCGAGCCATTCTCCAGATGGTCCCGGCTCTTCGACTTTGTTCCGGTCGACAGTGCGGCACCGATTGTCCACTATACCACCCTCCTCTGGATGATGAGGTTTCAGGGCTGATCCTGGACATCTGGGCACGAAGCTTCTGCAATCAACATGGCAAGATCACCAAAGCAGAGATGGCCCACTACTTTCAAGCTCTACTACGAGTACCCTCAGTAGCTCTGGATCATCTGCTTCGAATTGTGGTGCCGGGCGTCTACTTTGAGCCACGGGCATCCACTGAAAGAGGACCACATCCGGACTACAGTGTCATCTGGCTTCCTGGACTTCCTCTGGACAAAGCTCTGCACCGACTACGAACTTGTGACCATGGACTTTCTTTGGCCAAGATGCATCAGCGCTATGGCATTCGAGTCAAAACAGTGCATGAGCAACAAACTCATCAGGCCCTTCGCCCAGATGATCAGTACATTGCAGTCCAAGTCAAACAGGTCTACGTGATCTTTCCTCTTCCTCATGGCCTCACACGTCATCAGGTTAGCAAGCTGCTTGAAGCTTGGCAGTGGCGAGCAAAACCACTTCAAACTACGAAGGGCACTCATCAAGGTCAAGGCTGGGCCGTCGGCACTGACTGCCCTCCTCCAAACAAGGTGATGCGAGGCTTCGACCGTGACCTCTTGATCACCCTGCAGAAGGAAGTCGGCTCCTTTGCCACCAACACCCCAGTGGTTGCTTCACAACGCACCAAGAGGTTCTTGAAGGATGGTGCATCCTCACTTCCAACCGAAGATCCTTGGCACAATGGGGCGGATCCTTGGGCCATGCATCGTCCAACGACATTGCCTGCTCCTTCTTCAGCGGCACCGGCACGTCGCTTGGAACAATTGCAAGCACACATTCGAGAAGAAGTGAAACAACAAGTCTCTCATGCACCTCCGGGACTTGATCAAATGCAAGCGGACCCCACCATCCAGCAGTTGCAGGTCAACATCACTGAGCTTCAAGCTCAGGGAGCCCAATTTCAAGCCTGGTTCAGTGAAGCCGGCCAACGGATGACCACTACGGAACAGCAACTTCAACACCTTCATGCTGTGGTTGAGCAACAAGGTCAACATGTCTCCCAACAGATTGACCAGATCCAACAGGAGGTCGACAACAAGACCCAGATCTTGCAGCACTCTCTACAGGGCTCCTTGGCCGCCATGCAACGAGACTTCGATGCCTCACTGGACGCAAAGCTCTCCAACCGCTTTGATCGCATTGAGTCCATGCTGGCCAAGAAGTCGAGGACAGAAGCCTGACTAGGGCACACTCGCTGTCGGAAGGCAACCACCGGCAGGCGAGGATTCTTCTCTTGGTTGCTTTGGATTTACCTCCTACTGCCTTGGGCGTGGGCTGGAGGCATTCAAGTTCGAGATCCAGACCGTCCCTGGACTACCACTTATCTGGCTGAGTTGGACTTTTACTCAGCTCCAGTTCGGGCGTTCCATGGCCCTGTTGGGGGAGCTTCCCCACATTTTCAAAGTTTTGCTCCTGGTTTTCGCTTTGGTGAGGCAGACCACCCTGGTCCAATGGACTTAAACGATGGGACAGTGACAGCCTCCACTGACAACATGGATTTTCAGCGCCTGCGGGTTGGATGCTCAAATCCCAGTGGACTTCGTGGGAAAGAGTTGTCAGCCATCTCATTGGGTCCTGGCATTTGGACCTTCACTGAAACTCATTTGACTTCAGTGACACAACCATCAGTGGCCTCTACCATTGCTTACCAGGGTAGCCAACAGAATCGCTCCATTCGTTCCCTTTTTGGAGCCCCGGTCGCTTTTCGACCCAATTCCAATAGTGCGGGCATTTGGTCAGGAGTGGGCGTCATTGCTGACTTCCCATCACAGGAGCTCCATATCCCTTGGCCTCAAGGAGAACGAGCTTCGGGTCGGGCGATGATTTCCAGACATTTTGTGGGCACCACCAGCTTCACCATTGCCTCCGTCTATGGCTTTCCTGCTGGACCCACATGGCCTCGCAGTCGTGAACTGACAGAGCAACTGCTTCAGCCGCTGACCAAAGAAGTCGTCATTGGCGCTACGGGTTGCCGCATCATCCAGGGCGACTTCAACCAGACAGTGGGAAGCTTGGACGCTTTCCAGATTTGGCGACATTATGGCTGGGTTGAGGCGCAATGCCTAGCCCAGCATCACTGGGGACGTTGCATTTCAGCAACTTGCAAGAATGCCACTACAGTGGATCTGATGTGGCTTTCCCCGGAAGCAGCTACGCTGTGCATGCAGGTTGGAACCTTGGATGTATTTATGGAACACCAGACAGTTTTTGCAGATTTTCATCTACCAGCCCGCCCTATGCTGATTTCCAGATGGCCGCAACCTTCCCAAATCGACTGGGACCAGGTAGACCTGCCTGCCTGGCGTGCGAGCCTCATTCATCCACCTGGTCCTTCGCACACGACGGGCGCAGCAGATGACTTCTATGCAGCTTGGGCGACGCATTGGGAAACTGCACTGGATGGTCATGTTCAAGATCAACCTCGACGGCAACTTCCACGGCGATGTCGAGGCCGCGCTTCACGCACTCGACCTTGCAAGATGCCGCTGACTACACCAGTGGCCAAACCCTCTCGACAAGGTGCAACTGCGCAGCAATTTCCTGTCTCTGGCCACTCACAAGTGGTTCAAGCAGCTTCGCCGGCTCCAAAGCTTCAAACATGCAGCCCAAGCCAACAAAGCCACGGTCGATGCTGAGACTTATCGTCTCTTGCTATGGCAGGCCATCAAGCAAGCATCAGGCTTCCACATGGACTTCCCTTCTTGGTGGCGCCAGAGACCGCATAAGACTCCTACGGCACCACATGAACTCCCTGAAGCCCCGCCGGCGGCGGCACTGGCAGAAGCGATCTTCTCGGACTTCAAGCTGCATTTCGACAAATTCGAAAGCTGGCAGATCCGTCAGAAGGGCCGCTTGCTTCAGCAAAAATATGATGCTTCATGCCAAGCCCTTTTCAAAGACCTCAGGGACCCTGGCCGTGGTCAATTGGACTTTTTGTGGGATACCCAAACTTATGCGGTTCTGGATTTTTGCTTGGAAACCAAACAGATCCATTTGGATCGACCAGTTTCCCTGACCTCCAGTGTCAAGTGGTTTCATCAACAACATCCTTTTGAACCACAGAGCATCGACAATGACCTTCTTACGGTCACAGCCATGCCTGCAAACTTGGAGATTGGAGATGAGCTCACTATGCATCACTACTTCACCTCTCTTGAGGAGATTCACCAGGCCATGCAAGCCCTTTGGCAACCGCGTTGGCAGAAGCTCTCCACCATCGGCTCCACTGACTGGACCCGCATCATGGGCTTTATTCAGGCCTATCTACCTCGACGGCATTATCCAGCCTTGACCTTGGAACCACAAATCTGGCAGCAGACTTTGAAACGGTTCCCCAAACATGCTGCCCGTGGAGTCGACGGGATTTCAGTCTCTGACCTTCAACACTTACCAGAGGAAGTGACACAAAACTTGCTGACCTTTCTGGATAGCATTGGGCACAATCAGCAGACATGGCCATCAGCTATGCTTTTTGGCAAGGTCATCAGCTTGGCCAAAAGAGAGGACTCCCACCTACCGGCACATTTTCGACCGGTTGTTATCCTGAGCTGTGTGTACCGCGCATGGTCGCGCATGCAGGCTTTTCCACTGATCCAGCGATTGGCTCAAGAAGTTCCAAACCAAGCACACGGATTCCTTCCTGGCCGGGAATGTGCCCAAGTTTGGACACAGCTTCAAGGCTATATCGAACTTTGTTTGCAGCAACGTTTGGATTTTTGTGGATTTAGCACTGACTTAGAAAAATGCTTCAACAACATTGACAGGGATGTTTTGTTCACTTTGGCGCAACATGTTGGTTTTTCAGCCTCTTTGCTTCATGCGTGGCGCAGCTTTTTGGATACTTTTGAACGGGCTTTTGAAGTCCGTACTGCACTGAGCACGGGCCTGCGTAGCTCTCAGGGACTCCCTGAAGGGTGCTCGCTCTCAGTGGTGGGCATGATCTTGGTGGATTGGGCATATCATGTGTACATGAAGCTGTTGACTCCTTCGGTTCATGTTTTTAGCTATGTGGACAATTTGACCGCAGCTGGTTTTAGACCTCTACAAGTAGTTTCGGCATTTTTCTCCACGATGGGCTTTTTCAAACTGTGGGGGCTTTCCCTGGACCTGGACAAGAGCTATGTTTGGGGACTCACACCGCAATGTCGCCAGATCATGGCCTACTTGGGCCTTTCACTGAAACAAGATGTCCTGGAATTGGGTGGCAACATGTGTTTTGGCAGACCTCGCCGGAATCGGCTACTGAAAGCCCGGGCCCTCCTTTTGACGGGCAAATGGGCCAAATTGCGCCGCAGTCGCGCCCCAGCGGCACAGAAGGTTGCGATTTTGCCGGCCTCCTTCTGGGCGGTGGCCCTGCATGGGGTAGCCATCTGTCCAGTCCCTGACGGGCATCTTCATGACCTTCGCCAGTCAGCCAACAAGGCCTTGAGATGGAACCAAGCAGGCAGTAATGCTATGCTACGTTTTGCCCTACAGCCCAACATGATGGCTGATCCGGGCTTCTACCATGTGATGCTGGTTTTGACTACTTTTCAACGCATTTGTAGAGGTTCACCTACGTTACTGGCATGTTGGCGATGGTGGTTTCAATCGTTTCAGGGAGATTTGCAACAAGGCCCTTTCAGTGTCTTGTTGACGACGCTGACCAGCGTTGGATGGGAACTGGTTGATCCTCCTTGGATACGGGACCATCTTGGTGGCGATCATGATTTTTTGCTTATGTCAGGGCCTCTCATGAAGCAATTGATCCAAGATGCATGGCTTTTGAAGGTGGCTCAAAATGTCCATCACCGGCCAACTATGGCGGGACTGACCGGCATTGACCGCCATGTTACGGTGGAGACCAACACCACTTTGACTGCGCACCAGCTTTCACTGCAGATGGCGTTGCAAAGTGGGACGTTCATAGACACTTGGAGCCATAGTAAGTATGACAAGTCCAAACAGGGATACTGTCAAGTTTGTGATTGCCCCAATACCCACCAACACCTTTTGGTTTGTAGCAAATACCAACATTTACGGGAAAAGTTTTCTTTGACCAGCGCTGAACTGACCTCCTGGCCACCATGCTTTGCTCATCATTTGCTGTGCCCGCGCTCTCCTTTTGTGGATGCACTACGGGCCTACTTCTTGAACGTGCCAGACAAGTCGAACATCTTCGACAGTGGTCCGGAAGCTGACGAAGTCAACCACCTTTTCACAGATGGTTCCTGCTTTGCTCATGGGCGGAGAGAAACACATTTGGCAGCCTGGGCCGTCTACAATGCCACCACGCAACGGCCATTGGGGACCGGCCCGGTGCCAGGCCTCGAACAAACCATTGGCCGCGGCGAATTGAGCGCTTTGGTCTTTGCACTTCGCTGGGCTCTTCATTTTCAGGTGAAGACACACCTGTGGATAGACGCCAAATGGGTTCATGATGGTTTCCAACAACGGAAACGACATACTCCGCGGCACATTGTGCCGGTCAACGGCGATCTTTGGTTAGAGGTGGACAACCTTTTGGCCAACGGCGCGGCGCACTTGGTCGATTCTTCCTGGATCCCGTCTCATTTGGATCTAGCCCGCTGTGAGAGCCCTTTTGAAGAATGGATCGCGCGCAACAATGCGGCGGTGGATGTCATGGCGGTGCGCTGCAACCATGAAAGACCTCAATCCTTGTGGACGTTGGTGAACCAACAGCGAGACTGGGATCAATGTTGGCGAGATCGCTTGCAAAAGCTACGCCACTACTACTTTCACATCTATGAGATTACCCACCAGCCTCCCTCAGCGAGTGAAGTGATCCCTGTGGTCTCCAGTGACGAGGAAGAGAATGAAGGATCATTGTACAGTTTTGCTGATGTGCTGTCAGGGGCTTCAGACTTTTGTACATTCCAAGCCACGACAGGTTTTCCTTTTTCATTTTTGCAGAACCTGATGTCATGGATTCACGATCATGATGATTGCGAGGAGGTTCCTAGGCCTGTTAGTTTGTTGGAGGTTACGGTTGGTTTGTTGCACTTTGACCCGATTCATTTCCCTCATCGAAATCCCACGACAGGGGAATGGACCGATCAGGACAGGCTTCTGCTTTTTGAGCGGCCCACGCTGGCATATTATTTGGGTATTGTACAGAAAACATTCCAGTATTTGGCCACTCAATTTAGGTCTTTGGACCCCATTTTACGATCAATTAATTGTCTCAACCTAGGGGTGCATATTCCGCAGAAGGGCATTTTTCTCCGCCTCCCCAGGGCTCTGAGATCAGACATCAATATGATGTTGGGAGGTTTCACAAGGACGCGGCCCGTCCGCAGAAGTGCCGATTTGGCACGTCCTCTTTAGCGACCAATGGACAGGCTGGTGACTGCACTGCTGCGGCCGTGCATCGCTGGTCTTGGGAAGCAGTCCGCACTATAGATAGGTGTTCTATGGGACAAAAGCATATGTGCCATCGTCAAGTTACATGGTGTACTATGTGTTTATGGTCATCCATCCCATTCCAAGAATCTATGGGAATCCTGACATGATAGGTATAGTAATGAATGGATGATGCCCCAAAACACCAACTCATGGTAGAAAAAACTAGTTCCATTATTATATAGCTATAATATGCTATAATTGGCTATAATATACCGTGGTTCCCTTCAGTTTCATCAATCAACATTGATTCATAGTTTCATCATTCCGATATGGCTTAATCATTTAATCCACATTCTGACCATGGCACAAATACCCTCTGGTAAACATACAAAAAACTATGGAAAGATCCACCATTTTGTAGCTGGGTAAATCCACTATTTCAATAGCCATTTTCAATAGCAAACTGTTGACATAACCAGAGGGTCACTTCTATTATATATCCCATTTATATCCCATTAAACCCCATTAAATCCCATTAATCAACTATAAATGATGATTTTCCATGGCACAAATATGTTCTTTCCAGGTTTGATTAGCAGAATCACCAAGCCACTGCGTTGGCCACAGGCGTTCGTGCTCGCCGGCTTCCGCGAAAGCGGCTCGCGGCCTGGGCTTTTCGGCCATGGGAAGTCCACCAAAAAATGATGATTTCCCATACGTAAAATCACTAAAACCTCCATATCCATTGGGAAAATCATAGGAAAATGGTGATTTAATGGTGATTAATCCATGATTAATGGTGATTAATGGATAGTTACCCTCTGGTTATGACTAACATATCCATGGTAGATTTATGGCCCTAATCGAAATAGATGGTTAACACCGTTCAAAAATAGCATGGTGGATCTTTCCATGGCATGCTGTGAATGTCATGTCATAACCAGATGGGGTGCCCGGTGCCGGCAACGTTGCCGGCAACGTTGCCAAAAAGATCTTTGACTCAAGTTCAGCCCAAGCCCATGGCATCATATGAGATGTATGATTTTTGTGCACACACACACACGCACATACATATATATTAATGATATATGTATATATATATATATATATCATGATATATATATATAATAATATATATAATAAATAAAAATATGTAGATAGATAGATATAGATAGATAGATGTATATATTAGTACTGTAGTTTTTCATATTAAAGACACAATCGATGAGTTCTGTTCATCCCAGTGCAGACCAAGTCAGTGCTCCTCAACGTTCTGCGTTCCGCTTCGCCCGCTTCGCGTTACGGGCGAAGAAAGCTCCTCCTGGTGTCAGCTGGGTATGTTTCAGCAGGGTTCAGCGCATGTTTCAAGAAAAAGAAAGGCTTGGATGAACAATGATTAAGACCTTGCATTTCCATCTTTGCTACAGTAGGTTCATGTAATATATCTGAGGTCGTGCAAAGTATGGACGCCTACTCGACTAGAAGGCCATCATTGACAGGCGGCCTGTGGCCCTGGTTTTCCTGCGCCCGATTACAGCGCCCAGTTGGGCATAGGAAATTCTCCCGTTTAGGACTTTCCTCTTGCTTTGTTCGCATTAGCATGATGAATGGATCATGGCACCCCTTGAAGCCACATTTAGTATGAACAGATATAGATAAGAATCCACTACTCAACTATCCCTAATTTTAGTCACCATTAATCAACTGCAGTATATTCGCATCAGAAAGTAAACAAAAAATACCCAGGATGATTGAATCTGCGGATATCTGCGGTCATTACTATCAGATTTATTTGATTATCGGTTATAACTATACTTAATATACTTACCCTCTGGTAATTTAACATAGCTATTGAAAATGGCAATTTATATATAGTTGATTTTCCCATTGAAAATGGTGATTTTCCATAGTTATGTTAGTTTACCAGAGGGTACCCTCTGGTGAACTAACATAGCAATGGAAAATGGCCATTGAAATAGTGGATTTTCCCATTAAAAATGGAGATTTTCCATTGCTATGTTAGTTCACCAGAGGGTAACTACTGTTTCAATCATTGTCATGCGGCTGGGAAACTCAATTCATAGCTCCAACTGGCTCCCCATTTGTAAAGGGAGATCTGGAGACAGCTAGCTCCAAACAGTTCCCTCTCAACCACTGGACAAAGTAAAATCCCATGAATGTCTCAGCAATATCCCATTTATATTCCATGATATGAATTATATAATCATTGAGATGCCATTAATATAAAAAATATATATAAATTAACTATATCAGTCAAAACAAAGCCTACATTAATATGTTACATATTCCCCATAGATTCCCCATTAAAATCGTGGATCTCCCAGTGGGAAACAACCGCTCCTTCGGTGCACCAAGACCTCGCAGGTGTCGCACGGGCACCTCCACGGGACTGGGACGACCCTTGAAGTGCACCAGGCAGAGCCGCGAGTCGACGTCGAGGCCTCGGGGGATCGCTGGCTGAATGCGGCTGACGTTGGACCAGGATATGTCGTTAAAGGATGTCTCTGGAAGAAGATGTGCTGAGTTGTGGCTGGTGAAAATATGTGAAAATCTACTAGTGAATACCAATCATGTGCAAATACCACATTGGAATCAGACACATTTGATCAAGTTTGATGGACGTGCTGGAATGAAACGCAACAAATAACGCACATGCAATGTATGTCCATTACAGTTGTGATACCGGGTTCTTCAAAAAAACAGCCATCCACATGAAACCACGGAGATACCTTGCTTACCCCCGCAACCCCCAACTTCAATGTTGTGATCGGAAGTGCCGAGCATCATGAACAAAAAATGGCTGTTTCTTTTGAAGGCCGCCAAACACAAAATTCAGAAGACAACATTGAATTGGGGGACGGGGGGGACATGACCTCTGTGGTGTGGTGCTACTTCATGGGATGGCCGTTTTTTTTTGTAGAACCCGGTATGTTGTGATTGGCCTGGCTTCAGGCCTTAAGAACCATGTCACAAACATCCTGATTCAATGGCCATTCAATGGCCATTGGTACCTAAATTGGGGCCACCTACATCCACCTACCATTTTCTCGCCATACCTCGGCTTGGACCTTCCATGGACTCTCATTGCTTGGATCTTCAATGTCCAAATATGTCCCAATGTTAAACATATAATTCTCAGTTGTACGATGTTATCTATACTATGTGAATCTATATGATTGGCTAATTGCCAATGATAAGCAATCACAAACATGCACACAAATGATCACAGATCAAAAAAGGGATCTCTGGTTGATGGTTTCAATCCCTCTGAATTCTTAAAAATATGAACGTCAGTTGGGATTAATGATTATGATATTCCCAACATATGGAAAGTCAAAAAAAATCATGTTCCAAACCACCAACCAGATATCCATTCATAACATGTAATAACCATGATTGACCATTCTTAACCATTATTATATAACCATGATTACCCTGTTGATTATATACCATGATTGGTCTTAACCATTGTTATATAACCATTATTGTTATATATTATATAACCATGATGGTTATTGACCATTATTAACCATTATTCCACAACCACAATTATTTTTCATGTTAATTATTATAAGCATGTCAACTATTAACAATTATTAACCATTATAACAAAACCATGGTTATTATTAATGGTTATTAATCTGGGTAAATTATAATATTTCACTAACCTGAATAGTTCGGCCATTTAGGGATGATTTCCCCTACTAACTATGATTATAGTATATTATAGTGAGGGAGAACAGTGAGGTCATTATAATTTACCCAGAATAATCATCATTTACCATGAATAAGCACTATTAATCATCATTAACCAACATTAACCCTTAATAACCAACATTTACCCAGATTTTCTCAGCATTTTCTCCGCATCTTCGGAGTCCCAGGAGCTGAGAAGCTTTCCCAGCTCCCCACCTTAACGCTGCCGGAGGCCAACCAAAAACCATGTTTTTTTTCATGGCAAGATTGGGAGATGGGGATGGGTCAAAACCCTGGTACCTAGTGAACCCCAATTCATAGCTGGGATTTATGGATGTTCATCCCACTATAGTAATGTATCTATAGGTATTGACCCATACCCATATGATTTTTGCATGGAACATGGTGGACTATGATGATGATTTCAATGGATTGGTTTGTTGGGGAAAATCTACACCGGAAACCCATGGGTTTTTACCATCAAATATTAAGGGCTTTCCGGTTAACATTTTCCCATCATCCAATTCTATGACTATTTATGATGATTTATGATGTATGTAAATTTCTATGGGAATGTCAATCTAAATGTATGTAAATGTGGGAATTCATAGCACTTTTTTGAAGTAATTGGAATATCATGTTCCCAAGAATTGATGTTTTTTTGTTTTTTGGTGTCGATTCCTGGACTCGTTACTTCACCATGGATTTCTGGTTTCAATGCACCAAATCTCCGGTCCCCAATCTCTGGCCTGAGAAAGTCGCAAAATTTCGACCCTCCAACACCTGCCAGGCTGCCAGGATAGCAATCCTCCAATCTAGGATCCTGAAATGGCCATTGATAAAATGGATGTCTGAAAATACACCCCCAAATCCACGAATCATCATTTCATATCATTTCCCCCATGATGCCATTGACGTTTTGGGGTATACAAGGTATACAAATCTGGGGATTGTAACTCTAATATGTGCTATTGGCATATTATGTGACCATCTGTTTTTCCTGATTTATACGACAACGTCCATTCCAAATAGAGTAGAGAAACTGTTGGTTGTGACTGGGGGTCAACTTCTCTAGTCAACCAACCTGTAGGAAAAAAACATCTATCCATGCAAAGTTGACCTAGAATTGTTGGTTATCGTTATCAATTTATATCAGGTCACCATCATTTTGTGTCACCAAAAGTATCAATCATGCCCCTGCTGCAATTGACTCGCTTATATATATATATATTTCCTCCATATCTTTCCAGGTTTGCTCCACACATCAAAAACGTCAACAAATCATCAAACAAATGACACTATCCTGATCAATTCCCATCAAATATACCCTCTGGTAAATTAACATAGCTATGGAAAATCACCATTTTTAATAGGTAAATCAACTATTTTCATGGGCCATGGCTTCAACAGCAAACTGTTAGTTTACCGGAGGGCATCCAATAATCCCAAAAGCTGGTGAGAAAAAAACATCCCAATTGTTCCACGAACTATCCCATGAAAATCCTCACACATAAGAATTATCAAAATTCATCATAGTTCACCTGAAAATAGCTGTTACCCTCGGGTAAAGTAACATAGATGTGAGATAACCAATCGTTTCCGTTCGGAAAAACAAACTACAAATAATGAGTGGGTTTTCCAAGTCTATGTTAACGTTTAAAGGGGGGCATGTGGGATTAAGACCTCCAATGAAACAAACATTGCAACTTGATATTTGCCAATTCCAGAGCCTGGATGAACGACAATAAGATAAGATAGGTAGAGATAGATAGATAAATAGACAGATAGACAGACAGACAGGCAGACAGGTAGATAGACAAATAGACAAATAGATACACATGTATACTAATTGCTGGTATACCTACCCCTCTGAAAAATATGAGTTCGTCAGATTGGATCATCATCCCAACTATTGGGGAAGTCATAAAATTCATGTTCCAAACCACCAACCAGATATATTGGTATTCCAATGATTAACCATTATTAACCATAGATTAACCATAGATTAACCATAGATTAACCATAGATTAATTCCAGGGTTCCAGTCACCACCAACCAGTCATCCATATCATCCATTCACCACCAACCGCATGTATAGATTTTATTAGGACAGCTATGGATTCCCCATCCAATTCGTGACCTGCACGCGCTTGCCCACGACCAGGCCGCGACAGTGCTCCGCTACCGAGGGGACCAGCTCGTGAAGGAGCACCATGGCGGCGGCTGAGTTTTTGTGGCTGGTTGATGCTGATTCTTTCGCTGATTTCTGGGGTTTAACATGGTTTAACATGGTTTTTCACAGATTCTGAAGGCTGATTCTGAAGTGATTTAATATGATTGAACAGCAACTGATTCGACTGGTTTAGCTGATTTAGCTGATTTAACTATCAAAAATGAAAGAAATTAAAGCAGCAAAACTGGAGACAAATGAATAGTGGATAAAAACGGTGAAACATATGGAATAGGGATACTGTATGGAAAATCGATTGGGAAAAATAGTGAACATATTGGTGAGCCACATATTTTTTTTGATAAACATCACGATGAGAAGGCTTTCTGGTGGAAAAATTATACTGGTCCCGATGAAAACCTGGCGGTCACCCCACGCTCTTCGCGGCAGTTTCTGTTGACGACCGCCCTGAAGCCAAGTCAGAAATCCATGTCCTATGCTGGTGAAGCATCTGCCTCCAGAACCCCGGTTAAACCTTTCCGCAATGGATTGGTTGAAAGGAAAATCTACCGGAAACTTGTGGCTAAAATTCCTCACCTAATAGGGGATTCATTATATGGATTATGGAATCCCCTATTGAATCCATATAATGAATCCATATAATGAATCCCCTATGGGGGGGTTCCCTGCAAAATTTTTATTAACCGAGCTTCCCGACCCGAGTGATCGATGATCCAGGCGCCCCCTTTTCTCGCACGGAGATTCCAGGTACTAAAGGTACTAAGCCGGTGAACGCGGCGCGCGCGTTACCCCGAGTGGCCCAAACGTCTTCCAAGATGTGTCTCTGGTTGGTCTCGTGAATGAAGTTTTTCTCCCATCAAGAATACCATGGGGAGACTGCCAAGAAGACTGAAAGGAATATATGTTTAATTAATGTATGTTAATCTACTTGGTGGTTTTAACCATCTTGAAAAATATTAGTCAATGGGAAGGATTATTCCATGTATATGGAAAATAAAACATGTTCCAAACCACCAACCAGTAATGTATTCTTCTATGTTGCTGTCACCGCTCAGGATTGAACACATTGTATTTGCCCAAAAATTGGCCCCATCCAATTAAAGACAAATTGGGATAATGTTCACCGGCACCGTATATAATTATATATTATATTCTTATACCAGCTATCTTTCGAAAGTCTTCACGCTGCACCCAAGTTACTTACAAATAAAAGACCTGTTCACATGGGAGCCGACTGCATTGCCACTTCAGCCTACTCCTTCAGTTGCCGGCGTCATGCCGTGCCGCATCCAACCCCCTTACCTTGGAAGGGACAAGCTACAGCAAGAAAAACCGGTTGAAACAGAGTTACCCCCTGGTAAACTAACAGTTTGCTATTGAAAATGATCATTTATAGTTGATTTACCCATGAAAAATGGTGATTTTCTATAGTTATGTTAGTTTACCAGAGGGTATCCCACATTTGGATATATTTGAACATATGTGGATCCAATTAGTTCCAACCGAAGATGGGAATGGTTTGAATCCCACCGATAAAAATGGTGATGACTGGGGGATGGTTTACGAAATTGTTTTACCCACAGGACCATGTGTTTGTTAGATCTCTATAGAGCATTTGGTAAGGAGTTCTTTTGGATGTTTTGAAACAGAGGGAAAATCTCTACTAAATCACCAAAAAAAATAGTGGTTAAATTCCATTAAATCAGAATCTGTTTATGTTCTTTGCCATTTTTTACTTGAAATCTTGGTCCTCTGAGTTGGCGGCTACTCAACCTTTCAGGTCCATCCTGGGTATCTGACGATTTGACCTCTCTAAGTGGAGCCAATATAGAGCAGAGAAACTACATTTTTTATAAAATATGCAATATACTATATTAATCTATATTATATCAATATCAAACATTTCCATAAGATCCATTATTGTCGTTCATCCAACCTCTAAAAATTTGGCAAATATCAAGTTGCAATGTTTGTTTCATTGGAGGTCCTTGCTTGTTGAATCCAAAATAGCCTTCTAACTTCTAATAAATGTTTACAGATGTTTACAGTTTACATAGATGTAGAAACCCACCATGTGTAGATCATTTCCCTCAGGAAACCATGGCGTGTCCAAGTAATCGCCAGGATATCTCTTTCAATACCCAAGGCGCGGCCAACTTCGTCCCAACATCCCCGCCAGCTCCTATGACTGGGATGATCGAAGTGTCGAACCGCAGGAAAGGTTAGGACAAAGTGAGGATCCGACGAGGATTTTACATGATTATCCCACACAATAATCCCAAGGCCCAAAATAAACATGATTTTTTGCATCCAGGAACATGCTGAGTCACTGAGACATGCTGAGATAGAGTATCACTTCAAAAGTATCACATAGTATCACCAAAAAACAGTGAGGTTGTGTACTTATTACCCTCCAGAAAATTCACATAGACCCTCCCAGATAGGGGGTGGAAGATTAATGTCCAATAAAAATTGGAATTTTTCAGGGTCCAGCTGTTAATTTACCAGAGGGTAATATGCACCTTCTGAGGGAATGATGGATGAACCATGCTGGACCTGGAGTTCAAGACTGAAATTGCGCAAGGATGTCTTGCGATGAAAGTCACGCAGCACGGGGACGTTGCAAGCTTTCATACCGCAATTGAGGTACGGTATGTGTATACAAATAATGCGCATATTGTGTATGTACCGCAACTTGGGATGAAGCAAGACGAAGCCTACATGGTTACCCTCTGGTAATTTAACATAGCTATTGAAAACGACCATTTATAGGTGATTTACCCAGCTACAAAATGGTGGATCTTTCCAGTTCGCTATTTTGACATAACCAGAGGGTACTGGGATTTTTTTTTTTGGCATTGGCTTCGTCTCAAGTTGGTCTCATTTTCCGCCGATCGTGGCAGGGCCTTGTCCGAGCAATAGCATCCATCATCGGTGTCCTCGAGATCGATGGTGCTGCAGCTGTGCTGCCTACCTTTTTGCTGGGCAGGTCTTACGGCGTACCGTGTTTTTAAGGGCAAGTTATGGGACCATATTTAGCGTAGCTCACATAAATTCACATCATCAAAGCCCGTACTCAGCCGATACTTGGGTTTCCACAGTCACTGGATTGGTTTAAGGGAAACTCTCAACCGGAAACCATAGATTTTGCCATGAAATATGGGGTTTTCCTGTAAATTTTCCCTTAAAGCAATCCATTGACACAGCTGCTACAATTGATAGCTGCTACTACCAGGGTTTTCTCCCTCATTCCGAGGACTCGACTCAGTACAGGATGGGCCCCCCCCCAGTCGAGTTCGCGTTCAGTTGCCTAAAATAAGTGGCTGAATTCTATGGCTTATGGTAGACATATATATATATATAACTATAGTATTCATGGGGTTTATAAACGAACTTATAACTGGGGGGCACCATCCTGTACCTACCCTACTTCACTGGGTGGTTCAACCCCGTCATCCCCGGTTCGTCCTCGTTCACCAGTCTCAGAAAGGACTGAGCATCAATGGCTTGCTCCACCGTGCGTCCAAGGCCTTCACAAATGAGCCGGTACTCCTGGGAAGTTTTCAGCAACAGGTGATGAAAACTTGATAAAATTTGGCACTTTTATTGGGATGGGGATTTCACCAATCAAAATGATCATAGAAACAGTGATTTAATGACTAGTGGTGATACAATGATCTCTGGGTTTCCCAAATGGACCCAATGATTCCCATAGCGGCTACCCAAGTTTGGGATTGAGGCTGTAACCCTCCGACAAAGTCCAGCAAAGCAACTTGCAAATAAAGGTCCGATGTTCAAGAGGAAACTCCTCTACCTTGGCTTGTCTAAAAAAAAACTGTCCACCAAAAAAAAAAACATGGTCCAACAATTTTTTCCACAAATTCCTCCAAGCGCATTTGATTTGCAATTTCGGGGTGCACATCCCCCAGTTTTGGACACAACAGGGAACGTCTCTCCTCCTTCCACTCTTCAGCATTACCGTCAAATCCCACACTGCTTGCCTCGAGGTTTTCGACGTTTTGACGCGAGGCAAATTCGTGGCTTAAGGGGGACACCAACAAAATCTACTTGGGAATCGACTGCCCAATCTATCGTTTTTTTAGCAAAGCCAAATCCCAAAAATCTACCATCAAGAAAATGATTCCCCAAATGGTGGATGACAGTAGCCATCAGGAAGATAGAATAAAATAGAACATCATCAGCAAGTCCAGGAAAATGTGATGACAAGAACATATTCGGATCGGCTGGACATCGGCCGAATGGCATCTTTTCTGGATGACGGCTGGGAATGTGAGCACTGACAATTCAAAAAAAAAACATCATTAAAAACATCTTCGAACAAGAAAATTGCTATGAAGAAGTAAGTGTATCAGACGTGCCTTAGTCAAAAGACATGTGCTATGCTCATTCCACCAGAATTTTGTAGGGGTTCCCCAATCAATTGGTATATTAACGCATGTTAACGCCCATGAGCATGGGGGGCACTATCTATCTATCTATCTATCTATCTATCTATCTATCTATCTATCTATCTATCTATCTATCTATCTATATTGGATCCAAGGATATCCCCTTTGTATAATACATGAGAATTGAAACATGTTATACTCATCTAGCAATTTCCATTATCATTCCACATCTTCCAGTACCAAGGGGTGATCCCGGACAAAAAAATGCCCACTCGACCAAGAATCGAAGGCCAACATCTCTTGAGCATTCAGTTTTTGATCTCCGTTTTCATCAAAGTGCTTGAAGACCTCCTGGAAGTTGCGCGACTTCGGTGAGTTGGTCAAGCTTGAAGCTTGACCAGGATGGATGGCTTGGTTTGAAAATCTTGGGAAAACCATGGAAAACACTAGGATTCCCAAGATCCCACAGTTTGGATTCACACTTTTTGGACAAAGCCCTATAAAAAAAATGGCATGGTTGAGGTCGTATGATTTTCCCCCCATGGTTTTAAAACATTTCAGACCCAGGAGAATAAGGATCATAAGGGATCAAAAAACAGCCCCTGTCAAAGTCTCATGTGCTTGGGATATTCCTGGTCGATCCCTCTCAATTGGCCATAATTTCATAGGGAATGAAGCCATAGAGCCATAGCTGCAGATTGCTCCCTCCATCCACCACTGGATACGAAGTAAAAACAGCGGCAAACTGACCTACATTTTTTTTAAAAGCTCGGTTGCTGCCACCCAGTCCATCAACAAACCCTTGGCCCAGTGTGTCAGAGCGAAATCTAACTCTTTGAAGTCGCGTGTGTAACTTCCCAAAATTCTGAAAGGTGGATTTGGCATGATCTGGGCTATTTGGGTTGGGATTTGTGTTCTCCTAGTTTTCTATCTTCATTGAATAATTTGAGTATGGATATCATTGAGGTATTCTACATTGGATATGATGAGCTCATACGGTGGTTTCCTGCAATATGGGTACCCCATCCATTATAAACCATCCAGCTATTGGGCTATCCCTCTTTTACCCCTATTTTAGGAAACCTCCATCTAGCATCATATAGCTTTGTCAGTTTTCCGCTTCCAGGCGTGAAAAAAATATTCAAGCCTCGGCCTTGCATCAGCCATGACCAGTGAGACCATCAAGCCAGAGATGTGACCAAGTCTTGTTGTCTCAACGACTGAAATTCGCAAAATGTGATCTAGCGATATTATTTAGTGATATCATAGTGATATATCACGGTGATATTTTAGTGATATTCTATATTGTTATATTAGAGTGATATGAATTAGTGATATGAATTAGTAATATGAAGTGATAACCTCAGTTGTACATGATTATACACTATTAGTCAATAGATCCAACTACTGGTAATTCTCGTCGTTCTTGTCAGTACGGTTGGATAATCCCAACTCCCACTGATCGCGGGTTATTATGTTTATGTTTATATATATATATGCAACCACGTTTACAACCACTAGTAAGCATATGTAACCATGAATAACCATTAGTCACCCATG
The DNA here is from genome assembly GCA_947184155.2 of Cladocopium goreaui. Taxonomy (NCBI): domain Eukaryota; class Dinophyceae; order Suessiales; family Symbiodiniaceae; genus Cladocopium; species Cladocopium goreaui. Next base: position 759,306 of record CAMXCT020001068.1, read on the forward strand.
AATAAGAACACTATAACTATAAGCATGAGCAAATCTTCATACTCCCAACAATCATCAACCATGAAAATGTGACCATCATTTTGAACCATCATTATGAACCTCTTCTCCCCCGAAAAATGGATTCAACCTCCCCATCCCTGGCATCCTTGATCAGCTGTTCGCGGCTCGTCCCAGGTTTTTTTGCAGGTGCCGGAGGAGCTTCGTCACGTTTCCTGGCCCAGGGGGTGTCCGAAGAAGACAATGGCCCTGAGCCTATCGTCTAATGTTGGCATTTTACTTTTTTTTAAAACATGTGTAGTACAAAAAGGATCAAAAAAGGCAATAGTAATGGAACATGAAACCCTGCATAAATGTGTTTATTGAATAATAACAACATTGAGGAACTATATCACTGACACACACACACACTGGGTCACCAAAGGATACAAGTATCTTATGACATCTTTTACGTTAAACCCCATGTTGCAACCCATTAAAAACGCGGTGAAACCCCCCGCCTCTTTCGTGCCTTGGCGTCCACTTTCAAGGCCTGGAAAAGGTGGCTGACTAGCCAGTCAGATTCAGTTGGTCGTACCTTCATAGTCTTCATCCTGTTTGGAGGACAGCATAGCAGATTTCAAGAGTCCCAGCGCCACAGTCTTTGCTGTCGGTTAATTTCCATGAATCCCTACCGGCTACGCCATAAGGGGGTCAAATTGCCATGGTTTTTGAACGAAAAACTCAGGTCCCGAAACCCGACCCGTGCGCAGTGCACCCTACGGATAGGTTATCAACCACTTGCCGACTGGGATACCATCTGGTTATTTAACATAGCCATGGAAAATCCCAATTTTTAAGAACGGTAAACCATCTATTTCTATGGGCCATCTATACCATGGCTATGTTAGTCATAACCAGAGGGTACCTCCGAAGTGCTACTCCTCTCCCAGCCCGCCTTAACAGCAGTCTTGCTCGTCACGGGGTCATCGCGCATGGTGCCCATGGTACCCACCCCCGCACTGGAGCGGTAAACCCAGTCGTCGCCAGTCCATTCCTTGGCATCACTGATTGAAGTCGCTGGAGGTATGGAAAACTCTGGCTGTCCGCTCAAAATCCTGGATGAATGGCAGATAATGGCAGCTAATGATATTTGATCCCTATGAAATGGATTGATGACCATCCCGGACCATAGGGCTGTGTAGGTGTGTAATCCAACTTTTGAAAATTCGAACGCGTGTGGTGGAAATGGGAACGTGGAAACGAGACATTTTTTCCAGAAACAAAATAAGCACATCAAATGGAAAGAGTAGGGATCTGTCTTGCGGTTGGGATGACGAATGATACGAATGATGTTTATATATATGTTTATGGTGGTGCCCTGTTCTTTCCTCGTGTCTCTTCGGTCATTTCTACTTCCACTCCTGGTTGGCGTCCAGGACCGTTTCCATCAGACTCCTCTGCCACTTATGAGCTCAATCAAATGGGGATCCCATCATTGGCTGTAAAAATGTGATGGAAACGAAACTATATAAAATAGTGTGCTGGCACCATCCTATATCCCAAAATACTCCTGGCAAAAGAGGTTGCATCCTAGCTCCTCTTGCACAAGTCCCGTCTTTTTCTTGTCAGAAGTAGGCTCCGGTTGCTGGACATCTTCCCCTCATCCTAGCCTCCTATATCAAACATCAAATTGCCACATGGTAGGGTGTATTCTATTTGATCCCGAGAAAATGGTGATACCCCCAACCCGCTGGTTTCATGGTTTCACCCGTAGACGTGACTTGAGGCCCAGGGGTAAGGGACGAAAGCTAGCCTGGCAGGGAGCTTGGCATGAAAACACAATGATGCTGAGGATGCAGGTGCTGCCGAATTTGGTGCCGGCCACATGACGGTGTCCCCAGGGGGGATTGAGCCACGGCCAAACTGCTTGTGAACCAGCCAGCCGAGGGGGTGGGAACGGGGAGTAGTTAAGTGTGAAGTTTCATGCGATTGGAGATTCCAGCCCTCCCCCAATACCTTGCTAAAAGCAAGAGGGACTTCAGCTAGCAAAAGCTAGCTTTCGTGACTAATTTGTACAAATCATCGGACAGTTTAGACTCCATATTGGGTACCGCGATGAAACCCCCCCAGATACCCTCCAGCAACCATCAAGCGTGGCAATGGGAAAGAAATTGATGAATGGAACCACCCAGATATGACCGGTGGATGGGAATCTGAGCCAAGGCTCATGCCAGCCACGCAGCAGGGCGGGGTCAAAGAGATCTGCCAGTTGAGGAGCGCCGATGATGGCGGACTGCTTGCCAGCCTGCGAAGATTCTCACTGTTCGATGGCTCAAAAACCAGCAGGACATGAATTGAAACTCATGAAAAATCCTGACAAATCAGGATTTTCTCCCACTTAAAATTACCAAGTCATCAATTTTGCAGCTTTGAGCCCCACTTCGGAGGTAGGAGGGGAGCCTGAAGGGGTAGCAGGACAATTGTGACCAGGCCTGGATTTTGGGCAAGTTGCTGGAGACCGTGCCTTTCCACCTCGACTCCACCTGGCATGGCCGCATCCATTTTTGGACAGTGTATCAATGGTATACCCTCTGGTACTTTAACACTGTTCTATCGAAAATGTCCCAGTCGAAATAGTGGATTTACCCAACTATAAAATATCATGGTGGATCTTTCCAGCGTTTTTTTTTTTGCATGTTTACCCATGTTTACCAGGCCGGGTATGTGTTGAACAGGTCCCCCAGGTCCCCCAGGTCCCCAGTGGCCCAAGACACAAATCAGAACTGGATCGATGCTCCCGACTCTGTCAGGAGTACGTTAGCCGCACTTCAACAAAATGAGGTCATATATAAATGACCCGGCCTGGTTCATGGAAGTTATATCTATAGTTCATCTAGTAGTCTAGGCTTTATGGAAATTATATCTCATGTTATATCTATAGTTCATGGGGATTACCCTCTGGTAAACATACCAAAAAACGATGGAAAGATCCACCATGCATTTTCGATGGGTAAATCAACTATTTCGACTGGGCCATGTTCAATAGCTAACTGTTTGTTTACCAGAGGGTATAGGGGGGAAACAACTATGATTTGATAAGATGATGGGACAATCATCTTCCCGAATTCTCCTGCAAGGCGGCCCCCACCAACTCCCACCTTTGACCAGTACAGGAAATGCCCTTCCTCGGCGGTGGGCCTCAGTGGTAAAGTGATGTAAAGTGCTTACACCCATCATTCCAGTGAGGTAGCAGTGAGGTCGGTTTTTTATTCTCCCAATTTTATCCAAATCTATGTGTTACCCTCTGGTAGCCATACAAAAAACTATGGAAAAATCCACCATTTTCAATGGGTAAATCCACTATAAATCACCATTTTCAATAGCTATGTTAAATTACCAGAGGTTAATTGGCAAAAAAAATGTATCCCGTGATTCACACGTCTGAATCAAAACCCATATTCTTGGGAACCCGCTATAACCCAGCAGGGTCGACCAGCTCAGCAGCTGACCCTGGCTTGAAGTAGATCTCGCGATTGTTCACCATAAACTCCTCATGTTAAACTGGGGATGGTGAATTTAAAACAATGCTATTTGGGGATGGTGAAAACTCAACCATTTGATGGGATGTTAATGATGGGATATATTATATATAGGGGTTTCCTAAAATGGGGGTACGCCAAAAACGCTGGATGGTTTATGATGGAAAATCCTATCTATAAATGGATGATGAACAGGGGTACCCCCATGGATTGGGACACCTCCAACTGGGGCTGGGATCAGCGCACTACAATCATCTCACTATCCTAATAGAGTAAGCTATTGAATCACATCTACACAATTTCACCGTTTGGGCAGCATTTCAACAGTATATTCCAAGAGAGATACCAGTAGTACCGCACAAGGCGGTGGCGGAAGTTTCAAAAATAGGAAACCTATAGGAGAGGTTGGTTGTTGCGAATCAGGGATGGCAAAGCGAATCCACTGATGGACCGAAAGGTGCTTGAGGTCTCCTCTCTGTCTCTCTCTTTCTCTGACTATCTACTTACCTACCAGCCTATCTTCTGTGTATCTATCTATCGATCTATCTTTCTCTTTCTCTCTTTCATCTAATTACCTATCTACGTATCTACCTATCTACCAATCTACCTATCTAGCTATCTACCTATCTACCTATCTACCTATCTATCTATCCATCTATCTATCTATCTGTCTATCTGTGTATCTGTCTACCTGTCTATCTGTGGTGCAGTGTCATTCAGTGTAGTGTAGTGTAATGTAGTGTAGTGTAGTGTAATTTCGTGTAGTTGAGTGTAGTTGTGTAGTCGTAGTTGTAGTTGTAGTGTAGTGGAGTGTAGTGTAGTGTAATGTAGTGAAGTGTAGTGGAAGGTAGTGTAGTATAATGTAGTGTAGTATAGTGGAGTGTAGTGTAGTGTAATGTAGTGTAGTGTAATTTAGTGTAGTGGAGTGTATTGTAGTGGAGTGTAGCTGTGTAGTTGTAGTTGTAGTTGTAGTGTAGTGGAGTGTAGTGTAATGTAGTGAAGTGTAGTGGAAGGTAGTGGTGTAGTGTGTGTGTGTGTAGTGTCGTGGGTGTCGTGTCTAGTGTGTCGTGTCTTTTCGTGTCGTGGTGTGTGTGGTGTGTTGTTGTGTAGTGTGTGTTGTCGTGTGTGTGTAGTGTCGTAGTGTAGTGGAGTGTAGTGTAGTGTAATGTAGTGTAGTGTAGTGTAGTGAAGCGACATCTGAACCTCCAAAAGTGGCGCGAACATGTGGTGTTTTGTACATTTTGACTTCGAAATGCAAAAGTGGCGCGAACATGTGGTGTTTTGTGCATTTTGACTTGGAAACGTGCTTCGCGCCACAACGGCGTGCACTTTTTCGACATCTGAACTTCCAAAAGTGGTCCGAGAATGGTGTGCTTTGTACATTTTGACTTGGAAATATGCTTCGCGCCACAACGGCGTGCACTTTTTCGACATCTCAACTTCCAAAAGGGGTCCGAACATGGTGTGTTTTGTACATTTTGACTTGGAAATGTGCTTCGCGCCACAACGGCGTGCACTTTTTCGACATCTCAACTTCCAAAAGTGGTCCGACAATGGTGTGTTTTGTACATTTTGACTTCGAAATGTGCTTCGCGCCACAACGGCGTGCACTTTTTCGACATCTCAGCTTCCAAAAGTGGTCCGACAATGGTGTGTTTTGTACATTTTGACTTCCAAATGTGCTTCGCGCCACAATGGCGTGCAACTTTTCATCTCTCCTCTGGCCAGATGGCTCCGCACCCGCCGCTTTAGCGAGCCTACTTTTCGATCCCCCGGAGCCACAAATCATTGGAAAAACACAGTGAATCGCGACTTTCCTACCTTTTCGCGCATCTCCATCTTCTTTCTTCTTCCTCTTTCTCTTCTACTCTTTTCTCTTCTGATCTTTCTCTTCTCTCTGCCTCTGCCCTGCTCTGCTTTTCATCTGTCCATATTGTCGGAAGTTTGACTTCTAAACTTCCTTCGACCATTAGGTTTACCATGTGAACCCCCACGCTTTCATGACGTATGTTGACGTGATGAGTGAAAATCCTCTTGTGTACTGCGTAAATCCCCTAGGTCCACAAGCAATCTCCGTTACAAATTGAATCTTCCAAGAGCAACTACCACCCCTTATGTTAGATCACATTAGATTTGTTCGATCATACATCAATTGAGCACAGCATCCCAGACCATCAATGATATCAGAGAACATTGAAATACATCGGGGCCTGTTTTTTTTTATTTTTACCTTCCCAACTCCACAAAAAGTTTAATGATGTTTGATGCTTTCCTGCAAAAAAAACATTTCTGTTCAAAAACCAATACCCCAACTGGCTGGCTGCGTCATGCCACGTCCTTCTCTCGGTTCTCGCAATACTGTCCGTTGACCTCCTCGACGGAGAAGCCAACCCTCAGCGCCGATCTATGGAAACCAAGAGGCATGGGGTCAAAGGGTACATGCACCCCATCATGAACCATGTATCAAGGTGAGTATATTCATAGCTACACACATGTATGTATAAAATGTGTGTATATATATATATGTATATATATATATATATCTCTCTCTCTCTCTCTCCCTCTCTTCATCGCCCTCACATATATAACATATACATATATATGTATATAATATACAATATACTGATAATATACTGATACTTTCTTTGACAGTGTGTTTTGATTTTTGTTTGTTTAATGCTAGTGGTTCTCTTATGCTTAGAACTTTTCCTGGTTACTTCAAGTTCCATCCCAAAAATGACTAGATCAATGTCTTGGTTTTAGGGAATCTCTGCTGCTTCATGTTTTTAATTCTCGAATATAAGCCTACAAGTAATAGGTGGCTTCCTACCCCATAGGATCCATGTATGGTATATACGCTAACATTGGGGGTATATTGATGGTAAATGTTACCATATATAGCATACATGGATCCTATGGGTACCAACATTACCTTCATCCAATTTTTGGAACTAGAAAAAATCATGAACCATACCCCATCTTCGTAGAATAATCAATGATTCCCGTTAAGAGCATACCCCAAGTTCATAGATCACTTCAGATCATGGTGGGCTTTGCTCTCGCTGACGTTTTTTTTCGCCAGGAGGCAGCGTCACGGTGCGCTTTCGCAGGGACTTTGCTTCGATCTGAACGCCTGGCGGGTCGAAGTTGTCGGAATGGACTCCATGAGCCAACAGACAGCAGTCGGCGAAGAAAGAAAAATGCTGGGGGAATATTTTTCGTATGTTGAGCCAATCCCTCTGAACAATATGAGTTCGTCAGTTGGGATGATGAAATTCCCAAGATATGGGAAAATAAAACATGTTCCAAACCACCAACCAGTTTTTTTTGGCCAGAACATGGTGAGCTTCTAATGCGTTTGACCTGGCGAATGTGCCAAAAGTAGGCAGTAATGTCGAGTCTAGCCGTCACAGGTCAAAGTGAAGAAAAAACTGAGCAGTAAGAGTGAAGGTCTCGTCTAGCCCTATGTAGATTGACAGAAACAAGAAGCAGGAACATTGAAAAAAGGTGTGCAAACGACCTTTTGCTTTCAAGCGCTGGCGTTGCCCCCGCCAAACTGGCAACCAAAGGGATCATCAAAGGGCGTCCAGCACTGGATAAAATACACAAATCATCAAGGATGAGTCAAGCAAACTTACGATTAAATGCGGCATATCAATCATGATTTACCAACAAATTAATGATGGATACCAACAAATATCATATATCAAGCATCCCAGAGATAGCACCAACAAATTTAACCCCAGACCAGTCGTGCCGTGCTCTCGTTGCTATTGGGCGACCTTTCAGGGGGACCGCTGCCTGCATTGTTCATGACCCATTCTTTGTTCACCAGCTCATGCCACCCTGGCCACGAGACAGTCACAACCATTTGGCACATGCATTGTTCTTATCACCACCAAACTATAGAAAGCCGGACCTGTCGCGAAGCAATCAGACATGACCATTGAAGCGATATGCCAGGAGTCCCGGAGAGTATCTGTTGAAGAGAAACCACTAAAAATAACCTTTTCTAACTACATTGCATCTTCTCTGCCGCCCACATTGCACTGAATTCTGAAGCATTCCATTGGTCCCTCATTCTGAAGTTGATTTTGGAGCACCCAGGATGAGCCATTGGTATCCCATTGGTTTCCCATTGGTTTATTGCTGTCTTGACCAATTTGAGGAGCCCAACGTATGCAGAATCCACCAGGGCCGTCCCCCGGACCCATGCAGAATCTCCGAGCCATCGAGCCTGTCTTGAGGGATAAAATATCGCTGCCTCGGCCAGTCAGCAGAAAGCGACCCAGTACCCTCCGGTAGTCGAACGTGGCATTGGAGGATCCGCCATTTGTAATCATTGATAGAGAATTTTCACAGTTCAACCTCCATTATAATAGGATATGGTATTTCCATATATTTCCATGTATTTCCATGCATTTCCCATATTTTCCCACCAGTTTTATCCATTTTTCCAGTGATTTCCCGTGGTTTCTATGGGAGCTCGCCTAGTGCCGTTCTGGTTCTGAGGATTGCACTGCGGGGAGCTCCAAAGAGGGCCACCTCGGCCCCATGGAACATGGGGAAATCTGAGTGGAATCGCTGGTTGGTTGGTGGTTTTAACTTGCTTTAACCATCTTGAAAAATTTAACGGTTTGCTATTGAAAATGGCCATAGAAACAGCGGATTTACCCATTGATAGCATGGTGGATCTTTCCATAGCTTTTTGTATGTTTGCTAGGGGGTAAGTGAAAAAAATCTGCTTGGTGGTTGGCAAACCATCTTGAAAAATATGAGTTCGTCAATGGTTGGCAGATTATCCCATATATTGTGGAAACTGAAATGTTTGAAGCCACCAACCAGTTATATATATATATATGTTCGTGAAGAAAAGCATATATAAACTCACCCTCCGGTAAACATACAAAAAACTATGGAAAGATCCACCATGCATTTTTGATGGGTAAATCCACTATTTCGACTGGGCCATTTTCAATAGCTATTTTGACATAACCGGAGGGTATATCCCATTAAATCACCATTAAACACCCATTAACATGAGGGTATATCCCATTAAATCACCATTAAACCACCATTAAATCACCATTAAACACCCATTAACATGAGGATATATCCCATTAAATCACCATTAAATCACCATTAAAGTATATTTCTTTATATTTCTATGATCTGAAAGCATGAAATTCTGAAATTGAACTTCCTCATCTCTTCCGAACTGCCGCCGCCGAGGGGCCGATTCGCCCTGCTGGACTTTCAACAAATCCTGGCTCCGACTTCCTGCACGGGAAAAGCTGAAAGCACCAGCTTTCCATGCCATGTTTGTTACTTAATTCTACATCCATTAATAGATCCACACACACACACATATATATATATATACATTTTTTATATCTATATCATCCCAGAATTTTCATTATATATTCTACCATCATTATGATATATCCATGAAAATTAATATCCATATATCATGGAATCATATTCATCAAATATGTATATAATTATATATAGCCGATTTCGCCATGTATCGTTCTACCATCCATCAATATTCCATTTTTTTTGGGGGAGACACGGTTAGACACGGTTCCAGACGCGCCTCGCCAACGAGATTCCTTGGGGCACCTCAGGACGTGTCACCAGCGTAGCAATCTGCAGCTGTTCGGCATTTGTGCGGGGGTTTCTAGACATTTCTATAATGTTCTATACATGTTACGATATGGCTATGGGTAAAAAAAAGAAAACCTGGCACCTAGTGAAGCCCCAAAAAGCTGGGATTTATGGATGTTCATCCCACTAAAAATGATAATAGGTTTTGATCCATCCCCATATGTTTATGTTTAAAAGAACGCCATTCTGATGATCCAGCGTGGATAGATCTGGATAAATAACATCAAGCTCTTGGCTTTTCAAACAAAGCTTTTAGCTAACCCCCGCCGCTGGGCCAAGGAGCCAATAGATGAACAAACTTCCGTCCACTGACCTCGCCGCTGTCATGGAGGATTGAGAAATTCCGTGGACCCCAGTGGACCCCTCGTATTTCCAAAAGTGTTTTGCTGCTGATGGCTGATGTTGTACGTTCATAATTTCATAGTATACTAATGTATACTATAGATTTTCTATAGTATATATACTAAGACAAAATGATTTTGAACTCCTAATTTTTTAGGAGCCCGCAAGGCCCGTGGATCTTCCCATTCTTGTGCCACAGCATCATGGGGTGCAGCGAGGTGCCAATAGGTTTCACGGCAACTGACGCAGAATTCCTGGGTGAAGCGAATGCCAGCGGCACATCCCCCGACATATGCTGAGAACACGCAGCCTAGACTAGGCCCAATTTATGATGTTGAGTTAGATGCGATGCAGTTCTTGTTGGCATTGCATGAGGTTGCATGCTACATCTTCATAGGGGCAAGTGCTCCAAAATTTATGTTGTTCTTTCTGCATTGATAATTCATGATAATTCACTATGCTCAGCTGTTATCATGTGTAGACCTTTTTCCACTAGCGCTATCCTTGTTGGAGTTGTTCCCATTTTTTCCCAACCTTCAGGCGACATATTTCTGGAATTACCTGGATTGAGGGAGACCCCTTCATTTGAGGGAAGGCTAGACCCTCCTTTAAAAAAGTAGAAATTGGAGTTATGGTATTCCAATGTCAGTTTTTAGGAGTGTAGGTAACCTTCTCGTGTTTTGCTTTGAGGGCTGTCAGTTTTTGTTCCATGGCTTTTGTTTCATCATTTTTTGGGGTTCCAAAAATTCAAGAGCTTGCAAGTGGCAGCAAGGGTTCTGGAGCGTTGTTTTTCCAGGGTGCTCCTTTCCTAGACATGTTTGAAGGGGATGATCGCCTGGATGATTGGCACGACCCAAGTTTTCTGTATATGAATGTTCCCTTAAATCCCTCCATTGATTGGATTGAGCTTCGCTAATATCGCATTTTTGATGGTTAGTCCCAACAAATATTCCCTGATTTCTCACTAAATATCCCAACAGGATCCTGAGATTTTACAAAGCATGGCAGAAACTTCACCATTTACACATGATTCTACTATGAAGATCTATCAAGTACTATTAAAACTTTCATTTCTAGGAGATTTCCCAGTGCCAAGTTGAGAGAAGGTATTCTGCAGATTGTTCCCTGAAGATTGGGACTTCGGAATTGGTTGGGTGTCAAATCCCCACATGCATCGATGCATTGCCTATCTGTGATCCCTATGGGATAGAAAAGATCGCTAAATCTTCATGGAGTCCTCTCGGGATCAAAAACTTAGGGATTTGATCTACTCTATCCAATATTCCAAGCAATCACATGGTGAAAAAAGTGGTTCATATCCTACCGTAATTGGCCCTAATCCCCTTGAAGATTCATGACCAATATTAACCACTACAAATATTAATCATGTCTAATCCAATAATCCAAACCATCATGAATTTGCTTCAATTTGGTTTATATCCTGCAGCAATTGACCAATTGACCCCTTGGCTTACTTATGCTTAGTAGGGAATGGAGGGAATGATCCACAATAAATATCAATACTAATCCCAGCAACCCTCATTCCCATCCCAGTAAGTTGAAGAATAGGTTTCCAGTTTCCATTGACCAAGGCGCCAACTGCCTACGCTCCACAAAGCTGGTATTCACCGCCGTCCGCCTCGAAATGTTTCAACAATGTTCGTGTCGGTAGACCTCAGTAGACCTCCAATATAGCAAACCCCAAAAATTGATACTTAGTACAGGATGGGGCCCCAAGATAGCTAAGTTGGTTTATAAGTGGCTTAACTATGGTTTATGGTATATAAGTATAGTTAATGGGCGTTATAATGGTTTTTGTGGTAAAATCCTGCTACTGGATGGGGCCCCAGTTCGTTAGCAAAGTTGGTGCAAATAACTATTTCATAACAAGTTGGTGTATGATACTTATAACTATATTTAGATGGGGTTATAAACCAACTTATAACGGGGGGGCCATCCTGCTAAATATATGGTAGTAAATTATACTGTTCTATCTTCCTAGAGGCTACTATAAACTGACAGTTTATAATAGCGGCCATGAATAGTTCGATGATTTGGCCTTTGTTGAATCTTTTAGCATGATGATCCCCAGAAAAGGTTCAACTTACCCGAATTGTCTCTTTTTTAGCTATACCGTCCGGACCGTCCTTTTTGGGGAGTTATCTCCTTTAAAAAATATCATTATTCTATTCACACCTGACATATCATGACATTCTGCGACTGCACTTTACATGCTTGAAATCTTGTGATGCCAACCTAGTGGAGATCTCCTGCCCAATGTAATCATGCAAACATACACCACCCGGCATACCATCTGCCATCTGCTGCTGCGGCACCAGAAACCCTTTAGGGTGATGATGCGCAGGGGCGCCGGCAGCGGGCCGAAGCTGGTGACGCCAGACATGGGCAGCCTCGGTGGGGGAATCCCATCGAATCCCATAGAAAATGGCCATAGAAATAGTGGATTTACCCATTGAAAACGGCGGATTTGTCCATCGTTTTTTGTATGTTTACCAGAGGGTAAGGAATCCCATAGAATCCCATAGAAATATAGAAATTCCATGGGATTTCCAAGTTGAATTGAAATTGAATGTTCTAGGAAATGTTCGATGATTTTTGATTTGGAAGGGAAAATTTGTATAGGATTAGCGACAGCGCCAATGATATGGTCATCCGTGAACTTACCCTCTGGTAATTTAACATAGCTATGGAAAATGGACCATTTATAGTTGATTAACCCATTAAAAATTGTTAATTATTTTCCATAGTTATGTTAGTTTACCAGAGGGTAAATACATCGAATCATTCTAAAAAAATATGGTGTTTTTTCACAGTTCGTTGAGCATGTTGAACGTTGTACGTTGATTTTCCCTCCCTTGTCCAGGAACCCTTGGCCCGCACCAGCGCCCAGCAACTTCTCCCATTGCTGGCCATTCCACTCGAACCATCCCCCTTTCAGCGAGGGTGACAAAATATGCAACCGCTCTGGTGCACCGATGCACCCGGGGGAAGCCTGGCCGACGATTCGGAAAGCTCGAAACGTAAATTTGGGATGATACACACAACAAACACACACAGACACAGCTATAAATATAATGAATGAGGGGGCAGGAGCCCCTTTTAAAATAAAAAGATAAAAATAAACTGAAAATAAAATGGGTCAGACCCCAGCATTTTATTTTGTGGGTGCATTTTATTTTTTGAGGTGCCTAACCCATCAAATTAACTGACAGAGATATACAGAGATAACATGATAGCAAAGATGCACAGCTGTGAACGGTCTGATCATTTTGTGAAACGTTCCAGAGATATGGAATTACTTGGACATTAAGTTCGAAAATGGGTTTGCCCCCCTCATTTTCTATTGCCTTCCTTGGCCAACAATAGACACACGGGCAGCTTACAGCAGCCAATGAGATTTCTTCAGTTTATTTATATTTATTTGTATTTTTTCTGTATCTTTTCTAGAAACCATCCAGGTGTCAGAAGTTGAACCAATTATATATATATATGTCTTATATTGATCGAAATCCGCACGATTTCTCCTTCCTGTTGGCACGTGAAAAGGCTAAACAAGACTAGACAAGACGAAACAAGATCAACCAATCAAATAAGGAAACAGTGTAAAGGACTAAACAAGACTAAACATGGTTAAAACCAATAGGAGACAAGACTAAACAAGATTAACCCAAAAGGAAATGCCGGAGCCTGAGGTCCAACAGTTGCCAGGTGGAGGGTGCCTGACGTCATATTCTTTTTGTACCTGTCCATTGTATTTTGCTTGGGTCTTCCTATCTTACCTTATGCCCTCTCATCTTATTGGCATTTTGTCCTTAGGCCCCTGCATTTTATTTTTATTTTTAGGGGTTCCACCCCCCCTGGCAACAGCCGGGTGTTATATATATATATATCTATATACCGTGTTTTGGATTTCCGTGTCGTCGTGTTTTGGTGACGGGCGGAGGGTCCACCCGAAAACGCGAACATTCAAAAAGGCGCGCGTTGCCGCTGGATGCACCCGAAAACGCGAAAATTTGAAAATCCGCCAAAAAAAACGAAACCCGAAAACGCGAAAATCTGAAAATATCCGAAAAGTATCCACAAAAAAACAAAAACCCGAAAACGCTAAAATTCTGAAAATCCGAAAAGTGCGAAAAATGAGAAAAACCCGAAAACGCGAAAATTTGAAAATCCGAAAAGTGCGAACAATGGGGAAAAAAAAACGAAAACGCAAAAATCTGAAAATCTGAAAAGTGCGAAAAATGAGAATATACCCGAAAACGCGAAAATTTGAAAATCCGAAAAGTGCGAAAAATGGGAGAAAAAAAAAAGAAAAAACGCGAAAATCTAAAATCCGAAAATGCGAAAAATGAGAAAAAACCCGAAAGGGCGAAAATTTGAAAATCCGAGAAGTGTGAAAAATGAGAAAAAACACGAAAACGCAAAAATTTGAAAATCTGAAAAGTGCGAAAAATGAAAACAAAAAACGAAACGCGAAAATGTGAAAATCCGAAAAGTGCGAAAAATGAGAAAACTCGAAAACGCGAAATTTTGACAATCCGAAAGTGTGAAAATGAGAAACATACCTAAAATTTGAAAAGACCGAAAATACGGAAAAAGTGAAAAAGGAGCCGAAAACCTGATAAATCGATCTTGGGAGCACAAAAAAAAGAGAAAATGTGACAGTCAAAAAAGGCGAAAATGGGGACAAAGCAGAAACGATATCCCTATCGGTAATTGGTTGGGGGGGTGGGACCCTGGTTTAATTTCTTTAATTAAACGGGGTCCCCTGCAGCATGGGTTTTTCCAAAATTTTTCAGTCAAACATAACCTCCGTTTATTTTTAACATAAGAAATTAATCCAGAAAACTTCCAGTTAAGGTCCCACCCAGCATCCCCCAGCTAAAAATTAAACAAGCTACTCGGCAGTACCTGGTTTAATTTTACAGGATCATTGGGTTGATTTTGTTTTGCCAAGACCAAATATTAAACCACCTGGTTCTACACATGTCAGTGAGACTTGGTGTAAAAACAGTTGCGCCCACCATTTTTCCCCCCAGGTGCGTGGACCAACTAAGCTTTCTCAAAGTTAAATCCAATGGTTTAATTTCAGCTGTTTTAGCTCATTGTGCTGCCTCGTGTTCCGCCTCGGGATACTGCAGCCATGGTTCCTGACACGTGTCCTAGCACAGCTCCGTGAAGACGATCAGGCGTGGACAGCAAGGTTCTTGCACGGTTGGGAACAGCATTGCTGCAGCCCAAATGCTCCATCTCAAGTAGAGTAAGTCCATGGGAAAGGCGCTGCGGGACCATGGTAAACTGTTTCTATCTGTTTCGGGCCCCTTGCGTGATCCCAGATCAGGTCAGAATAATTAATCAAGGGGTGGGTGAGTCCATACGTACTGAACATTCATTCATCAGGACACCTTTGGCACCATAATATTCATGGGATTTATGGTCACCAGAATAATTAAACAAGGGGTGGGTGAGTCCACATGTACTGGGCATTCAGGATCAGTTCTTCCATTGGGGCACCCCCAACACCATAATATCATACAATATCCATGGCATTGATGGTCACCAGAATAATTAAACAAGGGGTGGATAAGTCCACATGTTCTTGGCATTCATAAAGATTCATGTATTGGGATACCTTTGGTGTTATCATGATTCATTGTTTTTTCTTGAATTTTCATCTTTGGTCATCACAAAGGAAGGAACCTGATGGAATTTCATGATCAACTTGCACTCCAATGAGATTCCATCAGGTTCCTTCCTTTGTGATGACCAAAGATGAAAATTCAAGAAAAAACAATGAATCATGATAACACCCAAGGTATCCCAATACATGAATCTTTATGAATGCCAAGAACATGTGGACTCACCCACCCCTTGTTTAATTATTCTGGTGACCATCAATGCCATGAATATTATGGTGCCAAAGGTGTCCTGATGAATGAATGTTCAGTACGTATGGACTCACCCACCCCTTGATTAATTATTCTGACCTGATCTGGGATCACGCAAGGGGCCCGAAACAGATAGAAACAGTTTACCATGGTCCCGCAGCGCCTTTCCCATGGACTTACTCTACTTGAGATGGAGCATTTGGGCTGCAGCAATGCTGTTCCCAACCGTGCAAGAACCTTGCTGTCCACGCCTGATCGTCTTCACGGAGCTGTGCTAGGACACGTGTCAGGAACCATGGCTGCAGTATCCCGAGGCGGAACACGAGGCAGCACAATGAGCTAAAACAGCTGAAATTAAACCATGGGGTGGGTCACATCTCAAAATTAAACCAACTCAACTTTCTTCAGGATCTTAAGGAGGTGGGTGGACCCCCTGTTTTCGTAAGATTTTTTAAATTAAACCAAAAAAATTAAACCTAACTCAGTGTCCACCTGGTTTAATTTAGCTAGCGCATCCCACATCAGAAACGCATACTTGAGAAGGACGGTTCCTTGCTAAGTACTTAGCCTGCTTAGCCATCTTAGCCTGCTTAGCCATCTTAGGAGGCACTTAGCTAAACATAAGCTAAGCATCTGCTAAGGTTCAATTTCGTTCAATGGAATCCTTTAACATATAGTGTTTTGGTGGGAACATAAACTTGTTGAAGAAAGAAAATAAAATAACAAATCTCATCAGAATGGTGCGTGGTTTTCTGCATGTGATGGCTATAATGATTATCCTGGCAAGAATATGGTGCATGATTTTTTGCATGTGATGGCTATAATGATTATCCTGGCAACAACATAAAACAAATCCAGTGGATTTGGTTGTATGTACAACATGGAAATCTGCTTTGGATGTCCATGCAAAAGCCATTCATTCAGCTCATTGTCCATGGTGTGACTGCATCTCACTGGAAGAAAAGTTGGTGCACAAAAGCAAATTGGAAGCAAATATGTCATGCCAAAAGCACTGCGTGCTATGCCAAAAGCAACATGTCCATGAAGCATGCATGGCTTGCATGTAAGAAAAGCAATGGGTGCTAAGCCAAAAGCATTGGGTGCTAAAATGGAAGCTATCAAGGTGGCATGCCAAAAGCAATGGGTGCTAAAATTGGTGCTTTCAAAGCAATGCACATGGAGAAGATGCTGTGGTAACTTAGAAACACCACTGGTCAGGAAACTGCTGACTTTTTTCCACTTGCCAACGCATTGCAGCCTTTGGCATGGTCACTGTATGATGTGGCCACCCATTCTGGTCCTGCATGGTCCTTGTCCATGGCAGGGTCACCAATTCCATTGGTCGTGGTGCCATTGGTCATGGCTTGGTCATCGCCTCCTTGCTATGGTGGCCTGGTGGAGGCCATGGCCTTTCCATGAAGGATCGAACCCATGGTCTGCCACATCTGATTCAAGTGGCTCTGTCATGGGTTCTGTTGCACCATATCCATGACGGGCACCCAATGGCACTGCAATGTTGTGCCCATAGATGGCTCCTTGGCTCACACAACTTGGACAAGTCTATGGCTGCTGGTGTGGAAGGCTGTGGGGCGCCCCCATGCATCCAAGTTGGTCCATGCACCTTTGTCTGGAGCTCCATGGGCTGGCACCTGGCCTGCTCTCTTGCATGCAAAAAAAACTTTACGTCGAGTTATCCCCACCATGACATTTATACGTTTTGATACTGGCAAATCTTCTGGCATTCTATCTGACATACCTTCTGGCATTTTATCTGGCATATCTTCTGGCATTCTATCTGGCATATCTTCTGGCATTCTACCTGGATCTACCTGGCATATCTTCTGCAATATGTTCTGGCATATCTTCTGGCACTCTAACTGGCATATCTTCTGACATTCTATCTGGCATATCTTCTGGCATTCTACCTAGCAAACATTCTGGCACTTTATCTGGCATACCTTCTGGCATTTTATCTGACATTCTATCTGGCATACCTTCTGGCATTCTATCTGGCATATCTTCTGGCATTCTATCTGGCATATCTTCTGGCATTCTATCTGACATTCTGTCTGGCGTTCTATCTGGAATATCTTCTGGCATTCTATCTGGCCGTTGAGGTCCAGCAGTGCCCACTGAGCTCGGAAGGTCCCAGGTTGAGGTCCAGCGGTGCCCAGAGCTCTGACGGTCGCAGGTTGGGGACCAGCATTGCCCACTGGGCTCGGAAGGTCCCTGGTTGAGGTCCAGCAGTCCCCACTGCGCTCAGAACCTGGCGGTTGAGGTCCAGCCGTGCCCACTCAGATCGGAAGCCGGCAGTTGAGGTCCAGCAGTGCCCACTGAGCTCGGAAGGTCCCAGGTTGAGGTCCAGCGGTGCCCACTGAGCTCTGACGGTCGCAGGTTGGGGACCAGCATTGCCCACTGGGCTCGGAAGGTCCCTGGATGAGGTCCAGCGGCGCACTGCGCTCAGAACCTGGCGGTTGAGGTCCAGCCGTGCCCACTCAGATCGGAAGCCGGCAGTTGAGGTCCAGCAGTGCCCACTGCGCGCGGAAGTTGGCGAAGAGATTGGCAAAGAGTTGGTAAGGCGGAAGTGGACGTGGAAGTTGATGCA
>CAMXCT020001069.1:0-145000 GCA_947184155.2 Cladocopium goreaui
TGTGAAGCAGAATTGTATGCATTGCAAATGGTTGCCCAAGAATCAGTTGCGTTTAGCAATTTTTGCCATCGTGTTTACACAGGAATTGGTGAAATGAGAGAGAGAGAGAGATGTGCCTCAAATTTTGCTGGAGTCAGATAGCTCTTCAGCCTTGCAATTGTTGGTTGGACAAGATATACCCAAACGAAGTCGACATGTTGAAATTCGTATGGCCTGGATGAAAGCTAAAATTAGCTCAAATGAACTTTTGGTTGAACACAGGGCCGGAACGGACAATGTGGCAGATTTGTTTACCAAATGTTTGGGGACCAAAGATTTCCTGAGACACCGCACAAGCTTAGGGTTTGAAACTCCTGAAGTGCCTATGCAAGACCTGCAAAGAGTTCGTGATGTCATGCTCATCAACAGTAGGGTTGATCAAAAGCAAGATGTCGCCTTTGTGGAAGTTTGTTGTGGGACCAATTCAGCTTTGAGAGAAGCATGCAAAGTTGCACGCATGCCCTATATCGGTATAGTCAAGCGAATCGAAACACCAGACATGTTTCAAAAGGTGAAAGAGTTTGTCGAAGTTCACCAACAGTTAGGCTACCGTTGGGTGCATGTGCACGCTTCTACTCCGTGTAGCTCAGGATCTCCACTCAAGAATTTTTCTGCAACGATTGAATCAGAGGCAGACAGGTCATGGAAAGGTATCATGGAGAACGTCTCTAAGTATTTGTTGCTTGGGAATTCGAGGTCTTTCGAACTGCCCAGAAACAACAACATATGGAAACGCGAAGAGACCAAACGAGTTTTGAAACAATGTGGTTTGCAGTTTGATGCTGAAGTGTTTTTGTGTCAAACCGGTATGCAAGCACCAAACGGATTGCCTATCGGTAAAGTGCTTATCTTTTGTAGTGCGTCAGCTGGTTTTTGCAATTTGCTCACAAAGCGTTTTGGTTGGTGCGAGTGTGAGAAACATGCAGGGATAAATGATGTCAACTGGACAGCAACCGGTGTGTATAACAAAGAACTTGCAAAGGCCATTTTGGCCGCAGTTCGTCCCGGAAGAAAGGACCCCTGAGCATGTTCATGATTTTTTGCATGTTGCATGGAACAACCAAAACCAAACAGTTGTTTTTGTTTTTGACCTGCATGTTGCATGATTTTCCCAAGGAAATTTGCGTGGCAGGTGGAACTGATTTGTTTTTTTGTGCACGTCTCCGAACGACGCCAGTTTAAAAGGGGGGATGTGCAGAGAACTTTTATTTTTGTTTTGTGGCATGTTTGAACCAAAGATGTTTTTGCATGTCTTATTTCAAACAAACTTGAAACCAAACGACAGTGATGTGAAGCACTACAGTCATGTGAAGCACAGTTTTTGTTTTTTGTTCGCGAAACACTGGCGTACGCGAAGCACAGATTTCATGTCAAAGAACTGCATTGATGTAGAAACACAGTGATTATGCATGTTCAGTCATGTCTACATGTTCAGTTGATTTTGCATTGGACTGATGTGGACAGGGTTGGACAGGATTCAGTTTATGTCTGCAACGTTTTGGATACAGAATGCAAGTCAGAACAGTGCCTGCAGAACTAAGGATGTCAGGTTTCAGAATTCACTCACACGCCCAACTCAGCAGTTGCGGAAACTTAGGAACCCCTGAAACGGCTAAACTGCTGCGTAAAACTTTGCACCGCTAAGTTGTGCCTTGAAAACCAAAACAAAACCTATCGCGATCAAAGTTACCCAAAGGCTTTTCCACAACTACACAAACGTGAGTCAAACTTTCCGTGCTCTCTCGCTCAAATTACTCCAGACAACAAGCAACGCTTCAACACACACTCTGTTTCTCTCGCTCGGGCTTGAGCCAACGAGTATCGTTGACCATTCAGTTCAAATACTGTTTAAAATTTTAAAGGTGACAAAACCAAGGAGGGGTTTTTGTCTAAACTGCAAACTGGATTCCAGTCTTGACGAAATTCCGAAAAGCGATCCACTGAGGATCAAAAGCTTTCATTCGGTTCTAAAACTGTTTAAATGTTTCCAAACTGTTCAAATAATGTTCGGTTTCCTACAAAAACATCACAACTCTCAACTACAAAACGAGACGAGTGCAACCGCAGTGTCGGTTGTGCTCGTTGAGTGTCATAAGATGCTCTATGAAGCATCGATCATCCAAAAACGTCCAAAAGTATATCTTCTACAGATGATATTCGGTCAAATCAAAACTACAAACTACGATCTATCCATTCACAATCGTTCCACGTCGAAATAGGCTCGTCAGCTTCTCAAAGACTGAACATAGCCGGCAAGACCCAAAATCTCCTGTTCACGTGTCTTCCAAGTTCCATGCTCACACTTGGGCAATGGAGGAAGCCACTTCTCACTCTTAGTAAAGACATCCCTGTCATCCTGTGACGACGCTTCACCCTGAGTGTTCTGTGCAGTACCCTGCCCCTGACGAACTTCACTAATCAGTCTCTGAGGCGACTGCTGCAAACCTGGTGGCTGTTCCACAGTGTTCCTTGGAAAATTAGGTTGTGGACTGGTGGGTGGACGATCTCCAAATGATGACAAACCACTTGAGATAGAAGGTGATGTCTTCGCAACTGGTACCTGAGCTGGTTGTGATGCAGCTTGCTGCACCTGTGCCTGAGCAAACACATTCTGTTGATGAACTACCTGTTGTTGCAAACCATTCAACCTCATGTTAAACTCACCCATAGCCTGGTTCAAACTCAAAGACACTATCTGGGCTATCTGAGTCATCTGCGCAGTGGAGAAAACTTCTTGCTGTCCAGTTGGACTTCCTGGCATACTTCCACAACCACTGGCAGCTTTCGGCGGCGGGGGTGGTATAGAGGCATAAGGTGCAGTTGGCCCTCCAGGCAAACCTTGTCCGCCCTCCGGCGAGTTCATCCTGAAACGTTGAGGTCCTTGTGCAGGCTGTTGCTGTTCCTGAGTCGTAGGCGTACGAGTGGGACTTCTTTCCCTCTCTCCACGCTGTGTCGGTACCTGACCCGCACCGCCGCTTGCCGATGCGTCGGCCATACCTGAAACACAAACAAGATTCACGCAAGACCTGAGCAAAGTATAAACTCACAAACACGGTTCCTGGATCCACAGACAAACCAAGATCACACAGATCTGTGGTAGGAGCACGAAGCTCCGCTACCACGTAAAACTTTGCACCGCTAAGTTGTGCCTTGAAAACCAAAACAAAACCTATCGCGATCAAAGTTACCCAAAGGCTTTTCACAAATAAACAAACGTGAGTCAAACTTTCCGTGCTCTCTCGCTCAAATCACTCCAGACAACAAGCAACGCTTCAACACACACTCTGTTTCTCTCGCTCGGGCTTGAGCCAACGAATCGTCCAGTTCAAATACTGTTTAAAGGTGACAAAAACCAAGGAGGGGTTTTTGTCTAGTCTTGACGAAATTCCGAAAAGCGATCCACTGAGGATCAAAAGCTTTCATTCGGTTCTAAAACTGTTGAAATGTTTCCAAACTGTTCAAATAATGTTCGGTTTCCTACAAAAACATCACAACTCTCAACTACAAAACGAGACGAGTGCAACCGCAGTGTCGGTTGTGCTCGTTGAGTGTCATAAGATGCTCTATGAAGCATCGATCATCCAAAAACGTCCAAAAGTATATCTTCTACAGATGATATTCGGTCAAATCAAAACTACAAACTACGATCTATCCATTCACAATCGTTCCACATCGAAATAGGCTCGTCCACAGACGATACTTGGTGAAATCAAAACTGTGCAACGTCACTGATCTCTCGCTATACCAGGTAGGATTTTCACATGCTGCACTCGACTCCTGCGTGTGTGTGTGTGAGGGTTGAAACAGTTCACAATTAGGAATTAAGTTCTGACGTGACGCCATGGCTCCAAAACCATAGCACTGGCACAATTTTTTCCGTCCAACGCCTTCATGGCTTTCGCCAGGTCGTTAACCACAGCACTGGCACAATGATGCTTCTGGATATGGCTATGGCCAGAAGGGGAATTCGTTGCCATACAATCCCAATGAGCCAGTCTTGGGAACGGACATGACGTAGGGAGAATGGGACCAATTGCGCGCACTCATGCGCAAGGCAGAGGAAGGTGGGAAGATGAATGGACTCTTGACTGTGCACCACCTGATGATGAGGAATGGAAAGAGAGCGAAGAGTCCCAGGTGCCTCCGAGTCCTTCTAAGGTACATGCTCCGTCGGGCACGAATTCAGCAGCTGGATCGGCTGACAACAAGGCACCACCTGGTGCTCTATGGCCAGATGCTTACAATCAGAATGTATGGAAGGTGCCTCCAATTGCACCTCCACCTACTTTGCAACAAGCTGGAGGAATTCAGGGTTCGTCGATGCGAAAAACTTTGCACCGCTAAGTTGTGCCTTGAAAACCAAAACAAAACCTATCGCGATCAAAGTTACCCAAAGGCTTTTCCACAAATAAACAAACGTGAGTCAAACTTTCCGTGCTCTCTCGCTCAAATCACTCCAGACAACAAGCAACGCTTCAACACACACTCTGTTTCTCTCGCTCGGGCTTGAGCCAACGAGTATCGTTGACCATTCAGTTCAAATACTGTTTAAAGGTGACAAAAACCAAGGAGGGGTTTTTGTCTAAACTGCAAACTGGATTCCAGTCTTGACGAAATTCCGAAAAGCGATCCACTGAGGATCAAAAGCTTTCATTCGGTTCTAAAACTGTTGAAATGTTTCCAAACTGTTCAAATAATGTTCGGTTTCCTACAAAAACATCACAACTCTCAACTACAAAACGAGACGAGTGCAACCGCTGTGTCGGTTGTGCTCGTTGAGTGTCATAAAATGATCTATGCTTCATAGAGCATCCAAAAACATTCAAAAGTATATCTTCCACAGATGATATTCGGTCAAATCAAAACTACAAACTACGATCTGTCCATTCACAATGGTTCCAAGTCAAAATAGGCTCGTCCACAGACGATACTTGGTGAAATCAAAACTGTGCAACGTCACTGATCTCTCAGCGCTATACCAGGTAGGATTTTCACACTCCCTTTCGATGAGAGGTCAGTATGGAGTCTTCGTCCAAAACGTAGTGCAATCAATGCAATGCAATGCAATCCAGAAAGTCATGGCGTCCCATTCCAATCCAGAAAAATCTAGTCCTCTGACATACCTGCAATAGAAGAAGTTGACGAAGCAGTTCTTCGCTGGCGAGGTACTGAATCTCCGAATAAAACCTGTGTAGAATGTTCCATTGTACAACATGCAGTGCACCTTGCATATTCAGTCACCGGTAGACTCTTGAAAGTACGACAAAATCGGGTCAAATGAAACTTCTGTCCTTGTTCAGAAACAAAAATACATTGCCCAATCTCAAAAGTCGAAGATGAAATACGGCAGATTTCACAAATTGTAAGCCCTCTCTTCACATTGTCCCAATCTGGATAACAACGACAACGGCGATCAAGATGATAACATCTCTCCGCAGTTCCAATGTACAAATGATAAGAAGACGAAGTCTGAGCTCTGTGCATTTGTCTGAAGTCTGTCGTTTCACCTGCTGTAGCCTGAGTATATTCAGCCTGAATTGTCGCATCCCTCAACTCTGGACTAACTTTCTCAATAACGGTCTTATGTCCCAGTGCTCCACAAAGCCAAAATGTCACAACTGTCCCCAAAGATCCAATCATCACTCCAGTCAATGCAGAAAATAGCACCACAATGAGAAGCTCATCCATGGCTGGTGAACGCGACGCGGCCGGCCCGGGCTACACGAAAAAGAAAACACACACACAACAGAACAAAACAACTGGAGTGTGAGCGTCCTGATGCGAGCACTCTCTCAACGGAGTTGATAGGCTCCTGAAACTAAACTGATGTCATCACCTGGTTCCTGATGACAAGCTTTGAGAATTCACTTAGTGAAGTCTTCACTGAAAACTGTGCCTGACAATCGAATGTCCCTGAATCCGCTGTGAACCATGCAAACATGCAAATTCCACTGAACGGTTCAGCTGAAAAAGAAAACTGTGCCTTCCTGAAGTCAAACTGCTGACATGAAATGCAAACTGATGCAAACTGCAGTCAATGACAAACAAAATCACGATGTTTCTTCCTGTTGATCAATCCAACGAAGTGCAATAGCACGACAATAGAATCTTGCAAACTTATATGAGTATCTTTCCGTCATCGAATAGTTGACCTGATTCAATGGAGCGTGGTCCTGAGTACATTTACACTGAAATCTCCTTTTAAGACCTGTGGCAAGTACTTGATCCGAACATGCAATGCGAAAGACTTTACCAATAGGCTGTCCCTGACTGGTTTCCAAACCCATGGCACATGCAGCACAATCCGCAAACTTTTGCATGTCGTGGTCAGTTAGAAACTTCTTCAATCTCTCGTCTAACCAAAAACGGTTCGATTTCGGAAGCTCCAGAGTCACAGCACTACACACATTGCTCATGCCCTTGATATATGAAACATATCTCTTGCAATGATCAAGAAGCCTGAAATACGCATCCTGAGCAGGTTTCCTGTCTTTCTTGGATAAGTCCAACAAAGGGCTACCCCCAGTACAGGGAAGAGAAATGTGTACCTGAATCAGTTTCTGTGAATCCGCACTACCGGAAGATCCCTCAGCAAAGTTCTTCAAGAACTTATAGGCCTGACGTTGAGTTGAAGAAAGCTCCAAACCGGCATGAATTCCAATGTAACTGCATCCAAACTCCCTAGAAGCATTTTGAATCACTGAGTCAACACCACAAGCAAGTTCCAAAATCAAAAGATTTCCACCTGAATCAAACATGGTCATACTTCCATCTTCAGTCACACTGCAAACACCTGAACGAATTGGAGTACGAGATCTAACTGAGTTTTCACTGAGGCTTGGACTGACTTCGGTCCCGTTACCAGGTCCAGTGGGATTTGCAGCTGCCGGAGCTGGTGTTGTTGGTGCGGCCGGAGCCGGGGTCGCAGGTGCAACTTGGGCAATCGGCCCCGCCAAACGGAGCTGCCCCGTTCCGATAAGTCGGAACAATCGCAGATTCACCTGCGAGTTCAGCAATCCACTCCCTTGGCATGCCACACAAACCTCTGTCTCGCCTCCCACCGGTGCTGGCGGTGGTGTAGCTGGTACCGGTGAAATCACCGGAGCATTCGACCAGTGAGTTGAACTTTGTCCTGGTGCTTCTCCAGCCACAAGGGAATCTCCTGCTGGAGATGTAGGCGTCGCCGCCTGTGAGTTCGCTGGCGTCGGTTGGTGCACTGTAAGTGCTGACAATCTTCCATAGCCTTGTGCCACGGTAAGATGGACATCCCCATGTCCCGCACTGTCTGAAACTGGGGTTCCAACATCCACAGCTGTGCTCGGCGTCACAAGGTCCACAGTCGCAGGTGCCGCCTTAGCTGCCTCTTCCACGACTCTCCCAACCGAGCCTCTGATCTCTGTTGCTGGCTCTGTCGCCTTGGACTTCTCAGTCGCTTTGGACTTCTCTGTCCCTTTTGCCTTCTCTGTCCCTTGGGTCTTCTGTGGCGCACCTTTCACTGGCGGTGCCTTGCTTGGTGGTCTCTTTGGCGGTGTTTTGGGTGGAGTTTTAGGTGTCCTCACGTCTCTGCTCGAGGAGGCCGCTTCTCCCAGAGGTGGGTCCTGAGAAAACTTAGCCGGAAGTCTCGCACTCGGCGCTGGTGGTGGCCGCATAGCTGCTGAAGTCTGCGGCGGAACGCCTGGTCTGCTCCTGGCAATCTTTGGGCTTCCACCCATCGGAGGTGGAGGTGGTGGTGGTGGCAAGCTCTTCTTGACACCTCCTCCAACCGTACACATAGTTCCCAGATATTGTCCGCCCACCTGAGATGCTGAGTCTTCTGGACGGACATCGTCAAACTCCGGGGTCTCCTGAGCCATATTTCCCTGAAGCCTGACTCGAGGCCGGGTCTCCCTTGCCCCCTCGTACTTGATGACGCCCTCAGTGAGTGATACTCTCCTCATCTTCTGCGGGCAATTGGCACTCAGATGCCCCTTCTCACCACACTGGTAGCAAGTACGAGTCTCAGTAGGGTACCTGGAAAAACCTGACTGCACAGTCCGAAACTTCTGCTCCCTGTCGAGTGGCTTGACTTCCATTGCCTCCCTTCTGCCTGAAACAGGGTCGAAAAAACTTCGAACTGGCACATCTCCTCCACGAGCTGGAATCTCAAAGGCTGGTGCAGGCTGAGCACGCTCTTCTCTGGCAGTCTTCTTAATCTCTTCCCACTTCGCCTTCTGGCGTCTCTTCGTCTCCTTGTTCTTGAAGCGGTTCTTCCCGGGCACCTTGGCAGTTGCCCCAGGCTCCAACTTCACCTTGGTGACCTTCAAACGCCTCGGCATGAGCTTGGCTGCAGGCCTCTTGGGCATTCTCTTCACCTGAGGTTTCTTTCCAGATCCAGAAGACGGTCCACCTGAAGGTTTCGATTCTTCTGCAACTGGCGCACCCGCAGCTGCTTCCTTTGTATCAGGAGTGCCTGACACTGGTTCTCTCGGTTCCTGAGTACCTGAGGCAGCTGCTCCTTCTGGTGCAGCTTCAGTGACTTCCATGACCCTTTCATCTCTTCTCATCACTTCACCAGTCTCTGGATCCGTGCGAGGATTCCCCGTCGTCCAATCGACACGAGTCAATCCAGACACAATAGACTTGCTGTCCTCTTCTTCACCTGCCATCGGCGCGATAGCAAGATGCAAACTGTCGGGTTTGTCAAGGTTTCTTGAGCAAACACAGCTTTCACATGACGAAATGATCTCTGATCTCCTGAAACTTGCAGTTCTTCTTCCAAAACAAACGAAATCAAACGTTCTCCGCACAAAACGCAGTTCCTGTTTGACAAACATGAAATTGGTTTTGAATAACTGTTGTCACAAACTTTCAAGCAAAAACCAAGGATGTTCGAAATCAAACTGAAATCAACTTTCACAAATCCAAGCATGTTCCTGTAAAATAAAAACTTCTGAGTTGGCAAGCACTTGGTAAAACAATCTGCTGGGTTCAAAGTTCCTGGAACGTGCGACAAAAGCAAAACTTTGCGATCCATCAACTCTCGGAGCCAATAAACTTTAATCTCAATGTGTCGGCTCTTTCGCTGCAAATCAGATGCTTCGAGAAGCATTTTCCCTGACAAACTGTCGGTCTTGACGACCAGTGGAAACAAGTATGAAACTCTCATAGAGTCTTCGTCATCAGACTCTGCTTCGTCATACCAAGTCACCTGAGCGTCCTGAGGGATAATGTCAACCCATGGATACAAACGACCAAGCACAAAACCCAAAGTCCTGAGCAAGCCGATTCCTTCCTGAACACCTGACTGTAATGCAACAAGCTCAGCCTCACAGGAGGAGAGCGTCACAGCTGACTGGTGCCTGCTGAAACACTTCATCAAACACTGTTGAAAAATGAAGCAAGTACCTGAAACAGAACGACGTCCAGTACTCTTCATGGGTGCAAACCCCGCATCTGTGTACACTTCCAAACCTTTCACATCGGGCAAAGCAAGCTCTTCTGATGGAAAACGCAATGCAACATCCATGTCAGTCATAAGGTACCTGAGTACAGCACGCAAACATTTTTCATGGGTCTCAAACGGTTGTGCCTGACCAGTAAGCATGCTGACCAAAATCAGCAAGTCTTGACGAGTTTGGCAATACCATGACAAACGACCTAGAACTCTGCGAAAACGTGCATGTCCTTCTGCTGACAATGGTTGGCTTCCTTCCTGTTCCAGAATGGGACGCAAATCCGGAAATGTTGTGCTTCCCTTCTTCAAATCAAACTCAGCAAAAGTTTCATCCAAGCACGTTGGATCCACTTGCATGTACAAAGCAGATGAGCCTGGCCTTCGAAAGATACTTCGACCAAGGAAACGCAAGTGTCCCCCTTTGACATGAGCTGATAGTAGTCATGAGGGTCTTGAGAGCTGATTCCGAAGTGGTGGCAACAAGCAAATCATCGACGTACGCCATGATGACGATGGGTGCCTGATCTTTGCCAACCATTCGACCAACATACAAACAAGGCTCCACAGACCTGAATCTTGACAATAGATGTACTGGGCGTCGGGCTAGAGATGCCCATACTTCTGGCAGACTGACCACTTGCAAAGTCTTGCCAATGATGCGCTGGCCACTCTCCCTTGCCACATTCTCGGCAAGAAACTAACCTGCACCAACGAGTCCACGAATCTCCTTCTGCATGGCCAAAAAGGTCTCTTCAGCTGGCAAGTCCCTGAGCGTGACATCAGACACGGCTCCACTGGGCTTCCAAAGCTTGATCTTCTGACCACAAAAATCCATGACGACAAACTCATCACAGTTGCCATCGTACTGAATTGACTCCACTGAAAACCGATCTCGTTGAACAAGTTCTGGTGTCAACATACTCACATGATATGGCTGCGCCACGCAAACGTCAACCATGGGCATGTCGCCAACGTCTCTCGGTGGCCCTGCGCAGATGACTCAGACAGTTCAGATAGTGTCTTTGAGTTTGAACATCTTTTTTCCGTCCAACGCCTTCATGGCTTCCGCCAGGTTGTTCAACATGTTTGAGAGCATGTTGCAATTAGGATTAATAGATTAATTAGATCAGGGGGTGGTGCAACTGTGTGGCGATCCTTGAGCATTGCGCTGTTTACGTTGGCAATTGTGGGGTGTACGACGGGTGAGGGATAGGGCATGGCTACTGGCGGTATGCTTGAGGGTGTCTACGTATGCGTTGCGCGCCGCTGCAAGGGAGGTGACTTTGAACCATGGCTGATCGAAGAAAAGCTGATGCTTGGACAGAACTTCTTTCTCGATTTGCCAGGTCATTGGGCTCAACTATTGGTGGTTGCTCCTCAGGCTTGTCGGGCAAAGCTGGCACTTCTCCCTTCTTCTGATTACGGATCCAATTCCAACCAGCGCTCACAACACTTCTGGGAATGTGGACCTTGTCGAGTGGCACATGAACTGCATCCTTCAGTTCGTCCATGAGCATCAACCCAATGTCGTAGAGGCTGCACCTGATCTGAAAGTCGTGCAAACTCCTCGGGCAAAATCTCAGTGGGTGCCTGATCAACAAGCGATGGATGATCCCCTGAACCTGAGTGACAAACAAAACGTTCAATGAGATCTTGTGGATACTCAATCGGAAAAACCAGTTTCAGACTCTTACCCTGGAAAAACTTCAGTTCATCAGCAATTTTCGCACAAACAAGAGCAAATGAGTTCCTGATAGGATACAAATTTGCAGCAGTAACAAACCGTCCAATACTGTTTCACTTTCTGGAGTCTCTGCAAGAGCCCAGCAAAACATGGCGGAAATTCGAGTTCCTTCAGATGTGTTCCTGAGCAATTCCTTTCCAGTCTTTCCTGTCTTCTAAATCTTGCCATGGAGGTTGTGCATAGCAGTCACATACCTGGAAGCGGCCTCCCAGGCAACCAAGCTGTCGACCAAATCCAATCTGGTCTTGGCCAGTTCCAAACGCAAAACAGCAAGTTTCAACCTCCCACCCAAACGTATCACTTGCCAAAGCCACTGAGCTTCTTAAGACTGAACATAGCCAGCAAACCCAAAAATCTCCTGTTCACGTGTCTTCCAAGTTCCATGCTCACACTTGGGCAATGGAGGAAGCCACTTCTCACTCTTAGCAAAGACATCCCTGTCATCCTGTGACGACGCTTCACCCTGAGTGTTCTGTGCAGTACCCTGCCTCTGACGAACTTCACTAATCAGTCTCTGAGGCGACTGCTGCAAACCTGGTGGCTGTTCCACAGTATTCCTTGGAAAATTGGTTGTAGACTGGTGGGTGGACGATGTTCAAACTCAAAGACACACCCATAAACTGGTACTTCTCACGTCACCGCCCTTTGGTGTATGTGGTTTTTGGTTGCTTGTTTCTGGTTTTGTTTGTTGTTTTGTTTCTTGGTGTTTTGCCAGGTTTTCTTGATGAGCGTGACAGTGCATAGGACTATGTGTCGGTCCTCCACCAGTTTTGTGGAAGTTTGGACCCTTGTGGGTGCAACTTGGCATTGGAGCGACCTGACTTTCATTAAGCCTTCAGTGGTAAAACTGGACTATGGGAAGGTGTCTGCATCAGACATAAGTGCTTCAATATTGCGTTGTGGTATGAGGAGCTGCCTGAGCTGATCTGAGATATCGACCAAAATTTTTTTTGTGTCTCACCCCAGCAGAGGTTGATTTAATATTAGCCGGAGGGCATCTGGCTAAAATTGACCCACTCTTCCTTGTCCAGTGTAGTTGCTCCAACAAGTGCAGCGTACTGGTTAACCAGGTGTGGCGAAAAGGGTGAGCCGATGGTTGGCTTTGGACATGGCTTTGGGGTTAATGGCTTGTGTGCCTATAAGTTCCTCTACTGGGGTCCACCCTTGATGGCTGACCCAGCGCAGTAGTTTTTCCCTCAATGAGGTGGGCTCCCCAGTCGGAGCGTTCTAGCGCATTCAGAGTACTTTTGGAGGCTCGGTGCTCACTCTGTGGTGCAAAGAAGCTTGCCAATAACTGCTTTATTCTGTCCCTTAATATCTACCAAAGTACATACTTCGGCTTCACTCCGGACGACATCAATTTATACCAACAACGCTCTGCGAAACTTATCCTTGGCAGGCCATAGCTGGCCGCACGGTATCTCCCACACATATTTAGGTGGTTAGGTATTGCTCCTGCACTAGACCCAGCGGTCACACTCACTGCAGCGTGTTTGGGTTATTGGCTTAGACAGAATGGCTCCACCGCCTTTCTCTCACCGGGGTACCCGGATGTAGGGACAAGGCAAGGAGCGGTTGTCCAACGCATCTTCCAAACATGGATCCCCCTGCTCGGACTTGACACAGTCGGCAACTTGTTACGCATAACTGCAGGACAAAACACCAGACAAAAACACTCCCAATTCCTCCGCCAGCTGAAACTCAGTCTTTACGAGGCTATCCAAGAGCATGCGCTGCAATATCTGCAATCTAGAGTAAGCTTACAACTCCTACCAGGCGGGGTATCGTGGGCTTGGTTAACTCATTTAGCCACAGTGCCTAGCTTGCTGTTAATGGGGTTGCACGCTTTGCGGTCTTGCGGTGGGCAGTGAATGAGGATGATGATGAATGCCTTCGGCTTCGTCTTTCAGGCTCGCTGCAGGCTGAGCAGCCATGCCAACTCTGTGGAATTCCCACCCGTTTGTACCCACTCGGACTCAATTTTGCCCCAGCCTGTGAGAAATGCTGCCATGACCATGATATTAATGCTACCACTCTGTACAGTAGCGAGAGATGGGGGATCCCGGCCACATCCCCTTGGCATGCCATCGCGGATTCTGCTCGGAATCTTTTCCTATTCCTGCCTCATGGCGTGACCGTGCACGAGATCTCGCCCTGC
Source organism: Cladocopium goreaui (assembly GCA_947184155.2). Lineage (NCBI taxonomy): Eukaryota > Dinophyceae > Suessiales > Symbiodiniaceae > Cladocopium > Cladocopium goreaui. Next base: position 13,375 of record CAMXCT020001069.1, read on the forward strand.
GTAGCGTGCGGACATGGAGACAATTCCTCTCAACATTGGGCTCGTTTCTGCATAGTACCTGTCCTAGTTGCCAACATCTTGTCACCTTCCCCCAATCCAGTGAAATCATTGGATCAACTAGCCCGAGTCGATACAGCCGGATGCGTGATCGCGAGCCACATTCTACATCAATTCCGCCGACTCTTGCTTGAGCATGGAGGCATGCAGCATGCGCCATCCTCAGTTCCCCTAAGTGTCCCTGAATGGTTAACCCGCTTACATGACAATGCTCTGCAAGCGATCCCAACTCGTTTCCTCCCGGAGCCTGTCTCTCCCGTCAGACCCCAGAGTCCAGGCGCAGACAACCAAAATCATCCCTGTTACATGCAAACCGCCGCCAATGAAGCAGTTACTCTCCACTCTGCAGCACTTCCCGATCTAGTTTGCACAGCTATTACATCCATTGCCCCGGATCAGCCTATCGCAGTGCTCCCCCTTGGACATCCATGGCTTAGCCTCATTGCCCCAGCTCGAGCCCAAGTTCAAAGAAGTTCAAAGATTACAGATCACCACCCCTCAGGTCATTCCACACGGGGTACGGTGTGAAGGATTGCTGCGCGTACTCTCATGGGTTAGCTTTGACCTTCCTGAGCACCTCAAGACGACTCTAAGTACTCTGTTAGTAGCCGCTGGAGAAGGAAACACTGAGCTACAAACAGTGCCCATTGTCGGCCGGGACATTCGGGATGGTCAGCCTGATACGGAAGCTGAGTTACAAGCGGCTCTGATCGCGATGATTCCCACACCAGGAGGATCCCACGATGAAGGAGGGGTGCTGGTTCGCAATTTACTGGCGGAATTCCTGCGTGGTTTTTCATTAAGAACTCTCATCTTCCTGCTGGACATGGTGCTTCCGCAACTTGACGCCTATCATGCGGGACGGCAGCTCCAACACCTTCAGCCCTGGGTCAGTGTAGAACTAGCTCAGCAGAAGCAGCGAGGACAAACGGGAACGCGGATGCAGATCACCTACCAATATGAGGCGTATGCTGGTTTTCATGTCATTCACCTACATACTGACGGTGCCCCTCTCCTACTCTTTAGTGCACCCTTGGATGTTCCACAGGCCTCGCCACGTGCTCTCTGTGAAGCTGGGAATCTAGGCAACCTTGAAGCCAACGTGATGGCGGGCAGAGCGCTACTCGGAGTACTCCAGTTGCCAGACACTCAGCAGCGATGTGTTATACTACTGGTACATGAAAAGGTGATGCACAGCGGAACCAGCAAGAACCCTGCTCAGCGAGCAATCAAACGCATTGCCCCGAAGTTGCTAGAGCTTGTAATCGTCTCATTACCCATTGCTCGAACGTTCTGTGGACGACTGTTGGACCAGTATCTCAAAACAATGAGTTACTTTGATCCTGCACAGGACTGGCCGAAACCCATCGAAGAACATGTGTCTATGGCCATAGTGTGGGAAGAGCTCGCCTTCCTGGGTGACACACGAAGCCGCCATGAACTTTTGGTGTTTGCACAAGCCAACCAGTCGCGCCTACCTTTGGCCATGGGTATCGTACAGCCGCATATACCTGCTCGCCGCATGGCCAGCGAGCACAAAACGAAGCTGACCGATGCATTAGTCAGCATCTTGAGCCGCTTCCTGACACCAGCCACGATCTCGATGGAGGGGGCCCATGACAGTTATTACCGTGAGTTCCTCCTCCCTCTAGCAGCTCACGGCGACGGACATGTCTTAACGGTCTCAATTGCACTGTTGCTGGCTATTTTGACAGGCAGATCTGACTTATGTATTGCAGGAGTCTTTGGCGCTGGCAAAACGCGGTCCCTGGCGGTCTTGCTCATTGCACTGAGCTGTGAACTCAAGGACTTTGTTGCGATTGTCTATACGAAAGAAAATGTAGCTGCCAAAGCACTTGCGGATCAAATTAGTGATCTTGCGCCCCCCACAATCAGGAGTTTTGGCAGGCTAATTGGTCGCATGGAGGAAGGTAAAGGAGAAGCCTATGCCTCTAAAATTGACGTCCGGTGCAGTGACCGTAACAAAATCATCGCTTACAAGAATGTGCTCATTGCAACAGGTGGCTCAGCCACGGCTGAGATGGCGATGCGCTACTCTTCTTTTGGCCATTGGATCTCACGCACCTGGCTAGCTTTCATGGATGAAAGCCAACAGTACGGCAACTACCATGAGATCGCAGCTCTCGCTGCCATTCAACAACCAACCCTCACTGTCTTCATTGGCGATCACAGGCAAACTCCAGGAGGGCTGTCAAAAGGCCGAGCTGCGGCTGCCAATAGACGCAAACTGTTGCAGCGGCCGTTAGGGCTCAGAGCGCTTGATAGGCCAGGAGACTATCTCCCACCGGCACGTATGGCAGCGCTGGTCGCTCAGCTCTGGCCTGATGCGAGCCAAGACACGGAGTCAGATCTCTTTAGTCTGCTGAGACTTGCAAACAAGCCTCATAGTGGCCCATGGACATCTACTCTGCAAGACTACGAGCTGCCTGTCGCCCTAGGGCGGGTGTTTCACCGCCGAATCTCGTGCCAGTTGGATGCACACAGCAGCCTAATTGCAGCAGCTCTTGCAGTCCTGCTGATTGCCACAGCACCAGAGGAGTTTGGAGTACCTGAGTGCACCACAACCCTTGAAGCAGCCGGGCTATGTGGTCCTCACCGTTGGGGTATCATTCTCCCTAACAGCTCACGGGTCTCAATGCTGACCTACCAAGCCATCGTTGCAGTTCGCTATCCTGAGTTAGTCCTCCATGAGCCCAATCATGTTTACATTGGACACTTCGTGCCACATGAGTCCACGGTAGCTCAAGGAGGTTTCCGGACAATACTGTGGAATGCCCCTAAAGATCTAAGAGCTGCTGTTGAGGACGTCGTTGCTTTCTGCACCTATCTGAAGAATTATCATCGCAACTTGCAGCAAGGAGCGACCTCGCAGCTGCTTATCTTATGTAACCGTACTGCGGTGCACAACTTGCTCCTCCAACATGGCTTTCATACTACGTGGTATGGTGGGTTGCGAGTTTCCACCACTTCCTCTGCCGCGGGGGCAACAGCACGCATTGCTTTTTTTCCGTCCAACGCCTCCGAGGCTTTCGCCAGGTCGTTACACAAGCTTTAACTTGCCGGAAATTGAATTGATATGCATGAAAAGCCACAAAAGAGAGCTGGTGTGGACCTTTACATAGTCCATAGAGCTATCCAATTGCCGAGAGCGAGCACAAACCAACAAAAAAGCAAACGAAACAAAAACCACAAAAAGCAAAACACACAAAAAACAACCAAACAAACAAAACAGCACAAAAACAAAACAAAAAACAGGGCAAAAGGACAGCAATGTGCTCTTGAGATGAATTCCGATAGCAGCTTGTGTGCCATCCTTCGCGCAGGCCATCATACATCTTGACGCATGCAAATGACAACTTCTGTGCCATGTCAACGCAGGCCCTTAAACAAGAAAACAACCAAAACACCAACCACAAAATCACCCAGGGCCACATCACAGGGTGCTGAAGCAACACAGCTCAATGCGGAAACCAGGGATCCCCCCAGCCAGGATCCCCGAGATCTCAAAGAGCAGCCATCATGGCATAATATAGCACCAAAACACTTTGAAGCAAACACCGTCAACGCCGGGTCACAACAAAGTGGTGAGAAGCTACCGCAGTGAAACAGGAAAGTGAAACGTGGTCTAAGGTGAAAAAGACGGCGCGGTAGCAGCACTCAGGTACCCTCAGAGTCCGCTCAGTACTGCTTTTCCAATCATCATATTGCACCGAAATTGTTAGTGGCACTACCATGCTAGTGCTCTTGCATTGCATCTTCATGATATGGGAGAAAATACCCACATATGGGAGTTGCAGTGCACTTTGGCGGAGTATACCACTTTCAAAACTGGATCCAATGCGATCGAGTTCGCGAAGGGCGAGCTCGACCGCATGGATGCAGGCTTGCAAGCGTTGCGCAGCTTGAGCGGTCAACTTGGCAGGTGTTGAAATCAACTGCATTAGATGCGGTCAATGATCATGGTAGCTTGCTTAGTTACATTGGTGTAGGAATACGAGCGTTTTTTCTGCCCAGGGACCAGGTCTATCCTCAAAGTGCTCAAAAGAGGTTCTGGACAGACAACTTGTGTCAGCTGTGTTAAGGTCTTCAGTCCGGTACTGTTGTACGCTCGCATGCATGAGCTGTAGCTGTCGACTAATCACTTCTCGTTCTGTAACGTTGGCACGGGCTTCTAGTCGAATGCGCAGACTTCTTAGGCAACAGCAGGCTGTGCGAATGTCTCTGCAGTCTTGCTCGTTGATAACACCTGCAAGGAGTTCCGTTTGCTGCAATACGGCGTGGGTGTCTTCCAAAGTTCTGAGAGTGTTCGTCAGTCTGTGCACATAGTCCTGCAGTAAGAGGAGATCCTGTGCCTCATTGTGAATCTGGGGTTCCTGAGGCAGGCATACTACTTCGTTTGATTGCACGGAGCTCATATGGTCGGGTGACATTCAAGCAATGCAGGTACTGGATTGCCTGAGCAAGACAGCAACGGGCGGCATGGCTTGATGTGCTTTGACATCTCACTACACTACCATGCAACGTTTAAAGACACAAAATGACAAACAACCCATAACAGGATAATTAGTATAAACGCCCCCCCCGCCTCCCGTCCCATGCTCGATTCTGCATACTGAGAACATGGTAGCCGCAGCGGGCAGTAATCAACCATGAGTACCCCATGGTGACAACGCCCCTCAACTTTACTGTCACCAATATATCCTGTGCTGGCAATCCTATGCTGGCTCCAGCATGTCGACTGGAAAAGGGATAGTAGCAGGCAGTTATCAACCATGAGTACCCCATGGTGACAACGCCGTTCAAGTTAGTTGAAGTTGGATGCTGATTGCTCTTCGTGGAACTTGGGTACTTTGTGTCATTTGGTGCGTTTTATTGGAACTGTTCGTGTGGTGTAGTGCGAAGGTCTCGACTGCTACTGGCACCACTCGCGCTCGCAGTGGCAGAGGGTGCTCACTACTCTCCGCAGGTTTCATCATTTAGGCTATGAGCGGGTGAGTATGCTTATCGCGCAGGATGCGTGTCATTTCGCGGGTGAATGCCGCAGGGTCATCAACTAATCGCTTTGCTTCCTCCAGTGGCTTGTCCAGAACAATGGCAATAAGCATTTCCCCGCCATCTTTGTGGGTGATGGTCGGTCGTCCAGCTTGTATCTCGGCAAGGATTGCTACTGCCTTGTTTTCGCACAGAGTGCGCTCCCATTCTTCCAGTGCCCTTTGCGCTAGGGTATCAGTTTGTGGTGGGGCTTTCAGGGCAGCTGGTGTTCCTAACGCTTGTATGAAGGGGCTGTCCGGAGGAATGGGGGGCGAAAAATGCCGAATGGCCGATACGGCACGCTGAAGGTCATCTGCCTGTACTTCATAGGAAGTGGTCGTTTTTTTATTTACTGCAGGTTCGGAGTCAGCCCATAGCTGTTCCAGCGTATATCCAGGTTTTGGTTCCATATACTTGCGGTTCCACACTGCATGATGGGACCATTGAGGCGCGTCATGGTTGATTTCAACAGAGTCTCGTTTCATGTCGTATTCCTTGAGCATATCGTCTAATTCTTGCAAACTAGCAGTTCTGTGAATGCAACATTGTCTGACAGCGCCATCGATGTGGAGTGGCCATCCTACTGGCATGTGGGAGTCTTCCAGGAGCCCATCGCCATTTTGCTCTATGATTGTACCCAACATGGGGACATCAATAGTTGCTTTCAGGCTGACTTGTGCGCGTTTGCACTTCCATGTATCAGGTGCCAACAGGCCCCTGCTAGCCAACAGCTCAAGCGACTGGAATTGCGGTTGGTCAGTCGCTGGTAACACTTCTTCTTTGATGACTAACTTGAGACCATGAAGTGGCTGGGCTTGCTCCTTGTGAGGGTCTTGAGATTGCTGAGAGGTAGGGTCCTTAGGTGTTGTGTCCTGAAACCAAGTAGGGCGGACTGACTGGACTCCTATGGGGCTGCCAGAACTCACAGTTTTGATGCTTTCTCTGCGTAGGCTATGATAGACAGGCGGGATCATCCATGCTGGCACAAAGACTGTGATGAACTGCACATTCCAAATGACCTGCAAATTCTGCGGCTTCACTTCAGGCGTGATGCATCTTACCTGGCCATCGATCACTCTGGTATATGACTCTGAGCGGTCAAAGGACGCTGTGACTTTCAGGCCTAAGTAAAGTTCCCTGAACCAGTATTCCTTGAGCATCATGAAGGAAAGATGAGGTGCCCTCACTTCCATTACGTGTCTGGCTGGCATTAACAGAGTTACCATCCATTCAGCTAAGAATTCAATCATCTTGACTTCCAGTTTGGGGAGGATGGCTTGAACTGCTCGGAGGGCGCCTGCAATGTCCGGAACATGTTTACGTGAGGGAAGTCCTACTGTGCGCTTGGCGTACTCGTCCGCAAAATAAAGTCTGCACAATTTTGAGACCCATTGGCTCGGTTTCTCCATATCGATGGTAATTTTGGCTAAGGGCCATGGGTCTGGGAGCGTCGATAGGCAATGCAATAACTCAGAGGTGAGGTCTGCTGATATTACTGGGAGGGCTTCTCCTTGTGGGCGATAATCAACAGGAGGTCCAACCATGCCTTTACTTCTTTGCGTGTGGGTGCGGGCGGCACTATGCACAGCTTGGATGGTGGTTTCGTATTGGTTGACCATGGCTCTCAGGTATTTACATGCGCGGACAGCTGCTTTTCTTGTGCTCGGGCCATCCTCTGGCTGGTTCTTGGCGGCTACTGCAAGAATGTCCCTCGCTTCTTCTTCTGGCGACCGTTTGGGTTCCGCATCAGGTGTAGGTGCATCAGGAGCGGTACCTTGAACTGGCGCCTCTGCTGCGCGTGGCAGGTGGTCTGGGATTGGCAAGTTTGGGTGTAATCGCCATCCATCAAAGAAATATATGCCAGGCAGGGACAGGATCTCCTGGTCTGGGCCTGTCTGCGCTACTACATTCCCGGTGCGTGCTTTATACAGTCCTGAAGGTAGGCACACGTATGTGGGAAAGGGTGTGCGATCAGCAGCATAGGCATATAGGACGACTTCGGAGAAAGGGAGATGTTGCCTGGGGAGCCACTTGTGTTGGGTTCGCAAGCCTGCTTGAATTTCTTGGAAGCGCGCTCTGTCCAACCAGCGAAGGTCTGACCCTCGGACCAATATCAAACGGTACCTTGCTCGCTTTACCTCATCAGCATGCTGATCGTAGTATTGGTTGGCGATAGCGAGGGGCGGGTATTCCCAGTTTGGTGGTGAATTCAGTGACCAACGGCTTAATTGCGCAAGATTCTCTTGTACTGGGTCAGGGTCAAATTCTGGCCACTTCCATGTCGTTTCTCCCCTCCGCAGGCCCCCGATGCCGTAGGCGATGGTGGCAATCACCTGTGCCATGCCCATGAGCCCCATCATGTCCAGAGGTGAGACTAGCAAGGTTAATGATTTGGACCGGGTGAGTCTTACAGTGATTCTGCCCAGGCAATCTTCTGTATCTTCTGTAGGAGAGCCATTGGAGTAATATTTAGCGTTGAGAAAACCAATGCTGGGCTGAGCCACGATTGATACCTGTGCTGTTCCTCCGGCTGAATTGGCGATTGTCTCGACACGCAGGGTACGAACATAGTCTCTTTTGAGCACGGAGCGATTCAAGTTGTTCTTGTGATCAGTTGCTGTGGTCATTGTAAAGAGTCCATCCGCAAATCCAGCATTACAAGGGAAGGAGGTGAGGACCTCTGACACAAGAGTCTCTAGGTCAGTCGCTACCAAACCGTTAATCCTAGCATTGGTATCCCAAAGCACTAGCTGAAACCCTGGTGGTTTGTCTGGTAGTCCTCCCGAGGCAAAACTGCCTAGTTCCCATAGGCCATTTACCTGTCTGCAGAGAGCGGGGTATCTTACTGCAACCACTGCATGGTATGTCACAGGACTAACTCTGGAACTGGAGGGAAGCATTAACCCCCAAGTATGGATGTCACTCACACCAGCGGTTTGGGAGTTTAAGGTTGCTTGTATGTCCCCAGCCATGGGCAGGAGGGTAGCGGCATGTTGCAAGATCCAGGCAAGGCGCACAAGAGACCGTGGAAGATTGAGAACAGCACCCTCCAGCAGTTCCGGTTCTACGAAACGGGAGTGTCGCCGCATAGTGGGCTGCGTTGCTTTAAATACGGCTTGGAGGCCTGGAAGAACAGCGCTGGCTACTTTGAGATCTTCCTCATCCTCTGGCGATAGCTGACTTGTCCATAGCCGGCCTAAAGTGGACTGCCCTCGTTTGAGAATTTGACTAAGAGTTGTCAGACCTTCATTGGCCGAACCATCTAGCAGCCGAGTCATAGCATCGGCAAGGGTGGCTGGCGTGTAATAATTGCGGTTGCTTCGCGGGCCATGCCTTTTGGCGAGCAGTAGTTGTCGGGAGCGCTTTGCGTTGCGAGCTGCCCGATCAATGCCGCCGGGTGTCTGCTCTGAGTCTCCTGTCCACAATACCAGAGGTTGCTGCCTTAGCAGGCTGATAACTGCAATTTCTCGGTCAGTGCCATGCTGCTGGCCTTCATCAATGACCAGGAGGGAGAGCTCTTGCATAAAACCACCCATTGTGGACCATTGCATGGTAAGATCCTGGGCTACCGTTCCCCCGGTGGCTAAGATTAGTTGACACTTGTGCAACATTTGCCTTCTTTCTTTGGGGTGGATATCAAATTTTGTGTGGGAGTAACTGCTTTTGTTGCGCTCTTGGTCTCCCACCAGCCTACCTATGCGCCCAAACACCCCCGACGGGGGGTCGAGCCATAGGAGGAGGTCAGCAAAAGATCTAGTACCGGAGTTCTCTTTACAAATGAACAATATCTTAAGGCTGTCGGTGGTATCGATCTCAATCAGAGCCAGGATAAGGATTGCCATCGATTTCGACTCATAATTTCTGGGGTCCATTAAACCTCCCCTCATGGGTCCATACATGCCAAACGCATTCTGTGTCTGAGGAAGTATGTGTCCAGCAGTTCCAACTAAGCTCCCTGCTCCAACTAAGCCCGGGGCCGGTGTTGTCATCGCGTTACCTACCGCTGCATTCGCTTGCATCGCGGCACCTGTTGGCGAATTACCTGCAACACCTGTGTTTCTTTCTACGCCCTGCTCACCTCCTCCTTCCATTCTGTTCATCGTTGGCGACCCTACTGGTCCTACATGCAGTGAGTTCATTCCTAGCGCACTTCCTTGGCCATTAGGTCCTTGTCCCTGGTTACTTCCTGGCATCATCGCGTCTACTTACACTACGCGTGGAGCACAACCGCTCCGCTACCATGCGAAAATCCAACAGGACCTAATTACAACCACTAGTCGCGCTCCTAACGTCGCAAGGGGTCGGCTTAACTCCGCGTCGAGCGTTTAACAAATTAAACACGAATTCCCCAAAACACGACAGCTTCACTGCGAACTCTCAAATCCTTTTCCACACAGGAAAAACACGAAGGCAAGTTGTCTGTCATGCACATGCAGCATGTTATAGTTGGACTTCTTCTGTTTCAGCTGCTTTGCCTTTGCAACATGCAACGGCGGCGGTAGACAAACATCATCAACATGTTGGTGAATTCATTGGTGATGAATTCACCATCTTTCCAAAAATAAATCTGCTTCACTTCCATCTTCTCTTCAAACGCACTGTTTGCACAAAGTCCAAAAACATCCAAACTGTTGACAAAAATAGTTGGCAGCTTCCGAAAATAAAACGCATCATGCAGAAAACAAATCCAGTCAAGGTTGTGAAAACGCATGCACATGTGTTTGAAGAACAACGTTGAGCTTGTTCAAAAAGTCGTCGATACCAAAATCATCTCCAAATTCATTTGCAGTCCAGTAAAACTCATTGCAAATGAATTTCCATCACAAAAAACATTCTTCTTCTCCACCAAGTTGACGAAAAACATTCACATGCACATAAAACGCATCTTCACGGTACTGTAACCAATTCCAGTTGTTCTCAAACCATTCTGCATCAATTTCAGAGTTCTGCCCAAATAAACCATTGACAACATCATGTTGTAGGCACCATGCAAGTTACATCCAGAAATGTAGCACATGCAGTCCATATGCACAGGAGTGTATATTTCCATAGTTCGGTGTGATGCAACGGACCTGTCTGTCAATGTCTCAGACGTATGACTCAGAGCGGTCAAAGGAGGCAGTCACCTTGAGACCCAAGTATAATTCTCCGAACCCTTGACATACTATCGGGTGATACGTTTTCATTGGTAAGAATCCGGGTGAAATTTGAAGCTATTTTATCACTTTGTTGTTTCCCTGAACCTTTTTTGTTTCCCAGAGTTCTTGACCCGAAAGCTTCTGATTTATGTCCCTCAATCGCGTATTTATGTCCTCAGGTGCCTTATTTATTTCCTTGAGTCCCATATTCATTTCCCAGAGCTCCTTATTGAGCTGCTGGAGCGCTTCGATTTTTTTTCCGTCAAACGCCGTGTGGCTTCCGCCTTCGAGTTCCTTGCTCGCTGCCCTGAATTCAGGATGTATTTCCATGCATGCTCTATTTGGACTACAAGGGAGGCCCCCACCGCGTCTCCAAAAAGTCTGCCGATTTCAGGTGCCGAAAACGAACCCTCTGGACATATGAGATGCTGCTCCTATACTGTCGAGGTACAAGGGAGGCCCCCACCGCGTCTCCAAAAAGTCTGCCGATTTCAGGTGCCGAAAATGAACCCTCTGGACATATGAGATGCTACTCCTATACTGTCGAGGTAGATCCCTTTCAGGCCGCCAGGTTTTGACCACTTTTTTGGGCCCTGTTTGAGGGGCCATGATGAAGCAGGTTTGTTGGCATTCGAGGCGCGCCAAGGCGTACCGAGGCCTGCCCGAGGCACGAGGACAAAGCGAGGCTTACGGGGATCCGAATCTATATAATACTATTGTTGGGGTCTCTTAGCAATGATTGCTGGGATGGCAATGGGACACTGCGGCGTCTTCTGGACGGTATACGCTCTTGGGCGCTTGTGGCGCAGCTAGGGGTACCAGATTGTTGAGCCCAGCAGAAGTCATGAACAAGGTCTTCCTGCGGCGATGCTTTTGAGAAAGGTAACATTCAACAAGGAAGCTTTCTTAATTAGCCACTTTGCGAAACGTGGAGGAAACCTCAGAAACCCAGGGAAACCTTTGGGAAACCCGTGGGAAACCCCTCAGAAACACTACTCTTTCTTTAGATTCTGGTTCAAAAACGCTGGCAACTGTGCAGGAAACCCACAGAACCCCTGGGAAACCCAACACTTTGTAGAGGAAACCTTCGGAAACCCCTTTGGAACAATGCACATTCACCCCCCCTCAGAAACTTTGCTCTTTCTTTGGATTGGGCTTCAAAAACGCTTGCAACTGTGGAGGAAACCACGGAAACCCCTGGGAAACCCCTGGGAAACCCCTGGGAAAACCCTGGGAAACCCAACACTTTGTAGAGGAAACCCTAAGAAACCCCCATAGAACATGCACATTCACCCTTTGGCAATTTACAAGAATAAAGAAGGGGGTGTGGGGAGGAAACCTGGATGAGATAGCAGCAATTGGATAAATTGGATGAGATGCAAAAAGTGTTATAGAACCGTTTTCGGTCTTCCCGCCCACTCATAGTATTGTGATGGCACTGTGTTCCACGTTGCCACCCGTGCCAGCTCCGGCGTCCAAGAGGTGGTCGTTTGGAAGGGTCTGTTTTTGGGTCCTCAAAGACAAGAAAAATTGGAGACGCAAATTCGGGCTCCCCAGTTCAAGAGTCCTGCCGCGGATGCTGTTTGTGTAAGTAGCTTCACGCTTGACATTCTGCGCACATAGCAGCCTGCAAAATTTCAGCACATCGGACAAAATGAAGGGACCAAAAACGGGCCCGCCAGGAGGGACCACTTTCGATCCTAAGAGGGTCCACTTTTGGGTCCCTTCTGAAATATATTTGCTTTGCGCAAGGGTCCAAAACTGGGCCCTCAGCAATCTGAATCCGGTGCCTCCCTGGGGGCCTGTTTCACGTCCCATTTAAATTCTCTGTTAAAGCGCGTTGTTGTAATCCAGCTACAAACATCAGCGTCACACATCATAGCAACTAGGTTAGCAACAAGGGCGTCGAACAAGGGAGGCCCCCACCGCGTCTCCAAAAAGTCTGCCGATTTCAGGTGCCGAAAACGAACCCTCTGGACATATGAGATGCTGCTCCTATACTGTCGAGGTAGGTCCCTTTCAGGCCGCCAGGTTTTGACCACTTTTTTGGGCCCTGTTTGAGGGGCCATGATGAAGCAGGTTTGTTGGCATTCGAGGCGCGCCAAGGCGTACCGAGGCCTGCCCGAGGCACGAGGACAAAGCGAGGCTTACGGGGATCCGAATCTATATAATACTATTGTTGGGGGCCCTTAGCAATGATTGCTGGTATGGCAATGGGACACTGCGGCGTCTTCTGGACGGTATACGCTCTTGGGCGCTTGTGGCGCAGCTAGGGGTACCAGATTGTTGAGCCCAGCAGAAGTCATGAACAAGGTCTTCCTGCGGCGATGCTTTTGAGAAAGGTAACATTCAACAAGGAAGCTTTCTTAATTAGCCACTTTTCGAAACGTGGAGGAAACCTCAGAAACCCAGGGAAACCTTTGGGAAACCCGTGGGAAACCCCTCAGAAACACTACTCTTTCTTTAGATTCTGGTTCAAAAACGCTGGCAACTGTGCAGGAAACCCACAGAACCCCTGGGAAACCCAACACTTTGTAGAGGAAACCTTCGGAAACCCCTTTGGAACAATGCACATTCACCCCCCCTCAGAAACTTTGCTCTTTCTTTGGATTGGGCTTCAAAAACGCTTGCAACTGTGGAGGAAACCACGGAAACCCCTGGGAAACCCCTGGGAAACCCCTGGGAAAACCCTGGGAAACCCAACACTTTGTAGAGGAAACCCTAAGAAACCCCCATAGAACATGCACATTCACCCTTTGGCAATTTACAAGAATAAAGAAGGGGGTGTGGGGAGGAAACCTGGATGAGATAGCAGCAATTGGATAAATTGGATGAGATGCAAAAAGTATTATAGAACCGTTTTCGGTCTTCCCGCCCACTCATAGTATTCTGATGGCACTGTGTTCCACGTTGCCACCCGTGCCAGCTCCGGCGTCCAAGAGGTGGTCGTTTGGAAGGGTCTATTTTTGGGCCCTCAAAGACAAGAAAAATTGGAGACGCAAATTCGGGCCTCCCCAGTTCAAGAGTCCTGCCGCGGATGCTGTTTGTGTAAGTAGCTTCACGCTTGACATTCTGCGCACATAGCAGCCTGCAAAATTTCAGCACATCGGACAAAATGAAGGGACCAAAAACGGGCCCGCCAGGAGGGACCACTTTCGATCCTAAGAGGGTCCACTTTCGGGTCCCTTCTGAAATATATTTGCTTTGCGCAAGGGTCCAAAACTGGGCCCTCAGCAATCTGAATCCGGTGCCTCCCTGGGGGCCTGTTTCACGTCCCATTTAAATTCTCTGTTAAAGCGCGTTGTTGTAATCCAGCTACAAACATCAGCGTCACACATCATAGCAACTAGGTTAGCAACAAGGGCGTCGAACAGTTCAAGAGTCCTGCCGCGGATGCTGTTTGTGTAAGTAGCTTCACGCTTGACATTCTGCGCACATAGCAGCCTGCAAAATTTCAGCACATCGGACAAAATGAAGGGACCAAAAACGGGCCCGCCAGGAGGGACCACTTTCGATCCTAAGAGGGTCCACTTTTGGGTCCCTTCTGAAATATATTTGCTTTGCGCAAGGGTCCAAAACTGGGCCCTCAGCATTCTGAATCCGGTGCCTCCCTGGGGGCCTGTTTGACGTGCCATTTAAATACTCTCTTAAGGTGCGTTGTTGGAATCTAGCTACAGACATCAGCGTCACACATCATAGCAACTAGGTCAGCAACAAGGGCCTCGAACAGTTCAAGAGTCCTGCCGCGGATGCTGTTTGTGTCAGTAGCTTCAAGCTTGACATTCTACGCACATAGCAGCTTGCAAAACTTCAGCACATCTGACAAAATGAAGGGACCAAAAACAGGCCCGCCAGGAGGGACCACTTTCGATCCTGAGAGGGTCCACTTTTGGGTCCCTTCTGAAATATATTTGCTTTGCGCAAGGGTCCAAAACTGGGCCCTCAGCATTCTGAATCCGGTGCCTCCCTGGGGGCCTGTGTCACGTCCCATTTAAATTCTCTGTTAAGGCGCGTTGTTGTAATCCAGCTACAAACATCAGCGTCACACATCATAGCAACTAGGTTAGCAACAAGGGCGTCGAACAAGGGAGGCCCCCACCGCGTCTCCAAAAAGTCTGCCGATTGCAGGTGCCGAAAACGAACCCTCTGGACATATGAGATGCTGCTCCTATACTGTCGAGGTAGGTCCCTTTCAGGCCGCCAGGTTTTGACCACTTTTTTGGGCCCTGTTTGAAGGGCCATGATGAAGCAGGTTTGTTGGCATTCGAGGCGCGCCAAGGCGTACCGAGGCCTGCCCGAGGCACGAGGACAAAGCGAGGCTTACGGGGATCCGAATCTATATAATACTATTGTTGGGGTCCCTTAGCAATGATTGCTGGTATGGCAATGGGACACTGCGGCGTCTTCTGGACGGTATACGCTCTTGGGCGCTTGTGGCGCAGCTAGGGGTACCAGATTGTTGAGCCCAGCAGAAGTCATGAACAAGGTCTTCCTGAGGCGATGCTTTTGAGAAAGGTAACATTCAACAAGGAAGCTTTCTTAATTAGCCACTTTACCTTCGGAAACCCCTTTGGAACAATGCACATTCACCCCCCCTCAGAAACTTTGCTCTTTCTTTGGATTGGGCTTCAAAAACGCTTGCAACTGTGGAGGAAACCACGGAAACCCCTGGGAAACCCTGGGAAAACCCTGGGAAACCCAACACTTTGTAGAGGAAACCCTAAGAAACCCCCATAGAACAATGCACATTCACCCTTTGGCAATTTACAAGAATAAAGAAGGGGGTGTGGGGAGGAAACCTGGATGAGATAGCAGCAATTGGATAAATTGGATGAGATGCAAAAAGTATTATAGAACCGTTTTCGGTCTTCCCGCCCACTCATAGTATTCTGATGGCACTGTGTTCAACGTTGCCACCCGTGCCAGCTCCGGCGTCCAAGAGGTGGTCGTTTGGAAGGGTCTATTTTTGGGCCCTCAAAGACAAGAAAAATTGGAGACGCAAATTCGGGCCTCCCCAGTTCAAGAGTCCTGCCGCGGATGCTGTTTGTGTAAGTAGCTTCATGCTTGACATTCTGCGCACATAGCAGCCTGCAAAATTTCAGCACATCGGACAAATGAAGGGACCAAAAACGGGCCCGCCAGGAGGGACCACTTTCGATCCTAAGAGGGTCCACTTTTGGGTCCCTTCTGAAATATATTTGCTTTGCGCAAGGGTCCAAAACTGGGCCCTCAGCAATCTGAATCCGGTGCCTCCCTGGGGGCCTGTTTCACGTCCCATTTAAATTCTCTGTTAAAGCGCGTTGTTGTAATCCAGCTACAAACATCAGCGTCACACATCATAGCAACTAGGTTAGCAACAAGGGCGTCGAACAGTTCAAGAGTCCTGCCGCGGATGCTGTTTGTGTAAGTAGCTTCACGCTTGACATTCTGCGCACATAGCAGCCTGCAAAATTTCAGCACATCGGACAAAATGAAGGGACCAAAAACGGCCCCGCCAGGAGGGACCACTTTCGATCCTAAGAGGGTCCACTTTTGGGTCCCTTCTGAAATATATTTGCTTTGCGCAAGGGTCCAAAACTGGGCCCTCAGCAATCTGAATCCGGTGCCTCCCTGGGGGCCTGTTTCACGTCCCATTTAAATTCTGTTAAAGCGCGTTGTTGTAATCCAGCTACAAACATCAGCGTCACACATCATAGCAACTATGTTAGCAACAAGGGCGTCGAACAAGGGAGGCCCCCACCGCGTCTCCAAAAAGTCTGCCGATTTCAGGTGCCGAAAACGAACCCTCTGGACATATGAGATGCTGCTCCTATACTGTCGAGGTAGGTCCCTTTCAGGCCGCCAGGTTTTGATCACTTTTTTGGGCCCTGTTTGAGGGGCCATGATGAAGCAGGTTTGTTGGCATTCGAGGCGCGCCAAGGCGTACCGAGGCCTGCCCGAGGCACGAGGACAAAGCGAAGCTTACGGGGATCCGAATCTATATAATACTATTGTTGGGGTCCCTTAGCAATGATTGCTGGTATGGCAATGGGACACTGCGGCGTCTTCTGGACGGTATACGCTCTTGGGCGCTTGTGGCGCAGCTAGGGGTACCAGATTGTTGAGCCCAGCAGAAGTCATGAACAAGGTCTTCCTGAGGCGATGCTTTTGAGAAAGGTAACATTCAACAAGGAAGCTTTCTTAATTAGCCACTTTACCTTCGGAAACCCCTTTGGAACAATGCACATTCACCCCCCCTCAGAAACTTTGCTCTTTCTTTGGATTGGGCTTCAAAAACGCTTGCAACTGTGGAGGAAACCACGGAAACCCCTGGGAAACCCCTGGGAAAACCCTGGGAAAACCCTGGGAAACCCAACACTTTGTAGAGGAAACCCTAAGAAACCCCCATAGAACAATGCACATTCACCCTTTGGCAATTTACAAGAATAAAGAAGGGGGTGTGGGGAGGAAACCTGGATGAGATAGCAGCAATTGGATAAATTGGATGAGATGCAAAAAGTATTATAGAACCGTTTTCGGTCTTCCCGCCCACTCAAAGTATTCTGATGGCACTGTGTTCCACGTTGCCACCCGTGCCAGCTCCGGCGTCCAAGAGGTGGTCGTTTGGAAGGGTCTATTTTTGGGCCCTCAAAGACAAGAAAAATTGGAGACGCAAATTCGGGCCTCCCCAGTATTGCGCTCACTTCGCTGTTTATTTCCTTGCGTTCTTGTTGTTTCCTGTGCTCCTTATTTGTTTCTTGCACCGTTCATTTATATCCGGAAATTCATGATTTATTTCCCCGAACCGCTACTTTATTGTCAGTGTTTTCTATATTGATTTTCCCGAATTCTTTTCTTTCCCATACCCCCGGGCTTCTTTCAAGGTTCTGAATTTCTCTGCATATTTCCCTGAATTTCGTCGGCTCCTTTATTTCCTTGTTTATTTCGATAGGTTCGTTTTTATTTGTTTGTTTCTGTGAATTTTGATTTGTTTCTCTGAGGCTGAGCCCCTTGTATTTTCTTCCCTAGCAAAGACACATCAAGTAGTTAAGTTGAAGCGCCGCTCTCAATGATGACAAAATGCGTTTGTTGGATATGTAAATTGGAGAGAAGCTTTGAAACATATACATTACTTACTTGCCATCATTGAGAGAAGCATTTTTGTTCGTTCACTTGTTGCTTCTTTGGTTGTTAGCCATCATCGAAGGCGGCGGTGTCACTTAATTACTTACTGTTCGTCTGCTTCGTGTTGCAAAGAAGTCCGTAGCCCATGTTTTTTATTTACATTGCATGGACATATCGTGAAGCTGGTAACGGCTTCAAATTTCACCCGGATTCTTACCAATGAAAACGTGTCACCCGATAGTAGTTGCAGTTGCCGTACGCTGGTGCTGTGCACCACAATGCTAAAAAGCTTTCCCAGACCTGGTTTTTTAGATTGCATCAGGGCAGCGTAAAGCCGTTAAATCGTAAAGTTCAATTTTCTTCAAAAAAGCTCTTTGATGTTTTAAAAAAAATCCCAACTTTACCACTTTATGATTTTATGATTTGATGATGCGATTTTCAATCTAAAATGTAAAACCAAAGGTAATTGAGAGAGGGCGGAATTTAAAAATAGCCACGAACTTTTTCGCAAGACTAGGAAGGGTGTTTTGGGTTTGTTTCCATTTCATCCTTTTCCAATGGATGTAAATTTTATCTAAGTATTTCGCTGGTTTTGATCTTGGGGTCTTGAGGAACGCCGATTTGAACTGGTTCATCAGTGCTGAAGAACAAAAGTAACGGCGCCCACCATCAAAAAGAACATTTATTGAAGTGTGCTTTCAAGGTTTTTTCTGGTTACGGTTTTTCTGTTCAAAGTATTTCAGGGAAGCTGCTTTATCTGAAGGCACGATTGCCTGCCAGCAGTGACGACGACAACGTTTTCTTAAACTCCGCGCGTATGCGACTGCAGCGTAGCAATGAGAAAACAAAGGCTATTGAGTAGACTTTGCGCTGCTTGCCGGTGAATGCCTGATGCCATTTTCTGCTTCCATTTTTGGTTGCGCTTCTGTCAAATTTTCAATAGATGAAGCCACATTTTGCTTCATTTTCAACACCACCGCTTGGCTTCAAACATGTCATTGACTATGAACAAAATTCCGCAGTTTGGGAGCATGTCTGTCATGAAGGTTTCCAGCGCAAGAAGCAACCAGTGGTGGTTCTTGACATGTCCCAAGGTGCTAGCACATGCAAATCGATTGATGGATGCTGCCTGTCGTCCATCTTGTCCTGTTTATCAACATCCATGTTTCCATACGTGCCTGCTTTCCAAGCATTGCCGCGAACCAAGGTGAACATGACTTTAAAGAGGGGGCTTGATTTCATGCTTTTTAGACCTGACACGGATATAGACAGTCTTGACATTCTTCTTGTCATGTTGCTGATTGAAATATGCATCCATTGGAAAAGGATGAAATGGGAACAAGCCCAAAACACCCTTCCTAGTCTTGCGAAAAAGTTCGTGGCTATTTTTAAATTCCGCCCTCTCTCAATTACCTTTGGTTTTACATTTTAGATTGAAAATCGCATCATTAAATCATAAAATCATAAAGTGGTAAAGTTGGGATTTTTTAAAACATCAAAGAGCTTTTTTGAAGAAAATTGAGCTTTACGATTTAACGGCTTTACGCTGCCCTGGTGCAATCTAAAAAACTAGGTCTGGGAAAGCTTTTTAGCATTGTGGTGCACAGCACCAGCGTACGGCAACTGCAACTACTATCGGGTGACACGTTTTCATTGGTAAGAATCCGGGTGAAATTTGGCTATTTTCATCGCTTTGTTATTTCCCTGAACCTTTTTTTGTTTCCCAGAGTTCTTGACCCTGAACGTCTTTTTGTTTCCGGGGTTTCTGATTTATGTCCCTCAATCGCGTATTTATGTCCCCAGGTGCCTTGTTTATTTCCTTGAGTCCCATATTCATTTCCCAGAGCTCCTTATTGAGCTGCTGGAGCGCTTCGAGTTCCTTGCTCGCTGCCCTGAATTCATGATGTATTTCCATGCATGCTCTATTTGGACTATTGCGCTCACTTCGCTGTTTATTTCCTTGCGTTCTTGTTGTTTCCTGTGCTCCTTATTTGTTTCTTGCATCGTTCATTTATATCCGGAAATTCATGATTTATTTCCCCGAACCGCTACTTTATTGTCAGTGTTTTCCATATTGATTTTCCCGAATTCTTTTCTTTCCCATATCCCCGGGCTTCTTTCAAGGTTCTGAATTTTCTCTGCATATTTCCCTGAATTTCGTCGGCTCCTTTATTTCCTTCTTTATTTCGATAGGTTCGTTTTTATTTGTTTGTTTCTGTGAATTTTGATTTGTTTCTCTGAGTCTGAGCCCCTTGTATTTTCTTCCCTAGCAAAGACACATCAAGTAGTTAAGTTGAAGCGCCGCCCTCAATGATGAC
Organism: Cladocopium goreaui; assembly: GCA_947184155.2. NCBI lineage: Eukaryota > Dinophyceae > Suessiales > Symbiodiniaceae > Cladocopium > Cladocopium goreaui. Next base: position 33,044 of record CAMXCT020001069.1, read on the forward strand.
AAAATGCGTTTGTTGGATATGTAAATTGGAGAGAAGCTTTGAAACATATACATTACTTACTTGCCATCATTGAGAGAAGCATTTTCGTTCGTTCACTTGTTGCTTCTTTGGTTGTTAGCCATCATCGAAGGCGGCGGTGTCACTTAATTACTTACTGTTCGTCTGCTTCGTGTTGCAAAGAAGTCCGTAGCCCATGTTTTTTTATTTACATTGCATGGACATATCGTGAAGCTGGTAACGGCTTCAAATTTCACCCGGATTCTTACCAATGAAAACGTGTCACCCGATAGTAGTTGCAGTTGCCGTACGCTGGTGCTGTGCACCACAATGCTAAAAAGCTTTCCCAGACCTAGTTTTTTAGATTGCACCAGGGCAGCGTAAAGCCGTTAAATCGTAAAGTTCAATTTTCTTCAAAAAAGCTCTTTGATGTTTTAAAAAATCCCAACTTTACCACTTTATGATTTTATGATTTAATGATGCGATTTTCAATCTAAAATGTAAAACCAAAGGTAATTGAGAGAGGGCGGAATTTAAAAATAGCCACGAACTTTTTCGCAAGGCTAGGAAGGGTGTTTTGGGCTTGTTCCCATTTCATCCTTTTCCAATGGATGAAAATTTTATCTAAGTATTTCGCTGGTTTTGATCTTGGGGTCTTGAGGAACGCCGATTTGAACTGGTTCATCAGTGCTGAAGAACAAAAGTAACGGCGCCCACCATCAAAAAGAACATTTATTGAAGTGTGCTTTCAAGGTTTTTTCTGGTTACGGTTTTTCTGTTCAAAGTATTTCAGGGAAGCTGCTTTATCTGAAGGCACGATTGCCTGCCAGCAGTGACGACGAAAACGTTTTCTTAAACTCCGCGCGTATGCGACTGCAGCGTAGCAATGAGAAAACAAAGGCTATTGAGTAGACTTTGCGCTGCTTGCCGGTGAATGCCTGATGCCATTTTCTGCTTCCATTTTTGGTTGCGCTTCTGTCGAATTTTCAATAGATGAAGCCACATTTTGCTTCATTTTCAACACCACCGCTTGGCTTCAAACATGTCATTGACAAGGAACAAAATTCCGCAGTTTGGGAGCATGTCTGTCATGAAGGTTTCCAGCGCAAGAAGCAACCAGTGGTGGTTCTTGACATGTCCCAAGGTGATAGCACATGCAAATCGATTGATGGATGCTGCCTGTCGTCCATCTTGTCCTGTTTATCAACATCCATGTTTCCATACGTGCCTGCTTTCCAAGCATTGCCGCGAACCAAGGTGAAAATGACTTTAAAGAGGGGGCTTGATTTCATGCTTTTTAGACCTGACAGGGATATAGACAGTCTTGACATTCTTCTTGTCATGTTGCTGATTGAAATATGCATCCATTGGAAAAGGATGAAATGGGAACAAGCCCAAAACACCCTTCCTAGTCTTGCGAAAAAGTTCGTGGCTATTTTTAAATTCCGCCCTCTCTCAATTACCTTTGGTTTTACATTTTAGATTGAAAATCGCATCATTAAATCATAAAATCATAAAGTGGTAAAGTTGGGATTTTTTTAAAACATCAAAGAGCTTTTTTGAAGAAAATTGAACTTTACGATTTAACGGCTTTACGCTGCCCTGGTGCAATCTAAAAAACTAGGTCTGGGAAAGCTTTTTAGCATTGTGGTGCACAGCACCAGCGTACGGCAACTGCAACTACTATCGGGTGACACGTTTTCATTGGTAAGAATCCGGGTGAAATTTGAAGCTATTTTCATCGCTTTGTTATTTCCCTGAACCTTTTTTTGTTTCCCAGAGTTCTTGACCCTGAACGTCTTTTTGTTTCCGGGGTTTCTGATTTATGTCCCTCAATCGCGTATTTATGTCCCCAGGTGCCTTGTTTATTTCCTTGAGTCCCATATTCATTTCCCAGAGCTCCTTATTGAGCTGCTGGAGCGCTTCGAGTTCCTTGCTCGCTGCCCTGAATTCATGATGTATTTCCATGCATGCTCTATTTGGACTATTGCGCTCACTTCGCTGTTTATTTCCTTGCGTTCTTGTTGTTTCCTGTGCTCCTTATTTGTTTCTTGCATCGTTCATTTATATCCGGAAATTCATGATTTATTTCCCCGAACCGCTACTTTATTGTCAGTGTTTTCCATATTGATTTTCCCGAATTCTTTTCTTTCCCATATCCCCGGGCTTCTTTCAAGGTTCTGAATTTCTCTGCATATTTCCCTGAATTTCGTCGGCTCCTTTATTTCCTTGTTTATTTCGATAGGTTCGTTTTTATTTGTTTGTTTCTGTGAATTTTGATTTGTTTCTCTGAGGCTGAGCCCCTTGTATTTTCTTCCCTAGCAAAGACACATCAAGTAGTTAAGTTGAAGCGCCGCCCTCAATGATGACAAAATGCGTTTGTTGGATATGTAAATTGGAGAGAAGCTTTGAAACATATACATTACTTACTTGCCATCATTGAGAGAAGCATTTTCGTTCGTTCACTTGTTGCTTCTTTGGTTGTTAGCCATCATTGAAGGCGGCGGTGTCACTTAAGTACTTACTGTTCGTCTGCTTCGTGTTGCAAAGAAGTCCGTAGCCCATGTTTTTTATTTACATTGCATGGACATATCGTGAAGCTGGTAACGGCTTCAAATTTCACCCGGATTCTTACCAAAAAAAACGTGTCAACCCGATAGTACTCGATGATTGGTTCACAGTGGTTCCACACAGAGGTAGGGTGAATGTCATGCCGTGAAGGCTTGCTCTTTGTGATCTCGGGGATCCTGGCTGGGGGGGATCCCTGGTTTCTGCATTGAGCTGTGTTGCTTCCCACACCCCCCAATTGGCCCATGGTGTTTTTGTGGCGTGTCTTGTTTTTTTGTTGATTGTATGGGCCAGTGTCATCATGGCACACAAGATGTCAGTTTGCATGCACCGAGATGATACTAAGCTATCACCCCTTGCTTTAATCGTTTTTGTTTCACCCATAAACTGGAACTTGTCACGTCACCGCTCTGAAACATGTTGAACGACCTGGCGGAAGCCATGAAGGCGTTGGACGGAAAAAAAAAAGGTTCCAACACAGAAAGGTGGCTCCCTAACGAACCGTGAATTGACACGGTGTCTGGGTACTCCCCAGTCGGCGTGTTGACAGCTCCTCATGTCACACTCTTGTTTGTGTTTGTGCACATGCTTGGGTGATCTTGCGGATGTCGAGGTTCTCCCGGAGGAGAGAAGAGGAAAGGAGAGAAGGAGAGAAGGAGAGAAGGAGAGAAGGAGTGAGTAATTTTTTTTTGGTCCGAGCCTGTTGCCCATCGGGTCTACGGTCTTGAGTCTTACTCGCGGACTAGCAGGGAATCGAACCACCACCGGCAGTCTGTCAGCGACACAAGAGTGCCGCGATACTAACTGCACCACGAGGACGACTGAGGGAAGAAGTGAGTAAATTATCGCAGTGGCATGCAGGAAAGCCCTTAGATATGACTTAGGCGTGACTTTTGAAAACAGCGGTGCTTTGCGGAAAAGTATTTTTTTTTCCTCGAGTGTGGCCGATGTCGCACTATGGCTCGGTCCTTACATGAGCATAAGCAGTAGAATGCATTTGTACAAGGACCGCAACAGGTCCCAAAATGAGGGCAAATCACACCAAACCGAAACAACCCACCAACCAGCCAGACGACCAGCAAATCCCCCAGCCAGACTTGCGTTTCATCAACAGAAACAACAAACCAGACACACAAAAAGGGGCTAGAGCCCAAACAAAAACACCCACAACAAAGATTTGCCAAAGGACACAGTGGTTTGACCACTGTATCACTCTCAAAAAACATGCGAAAATGAATTAAGTACCACGACATTCGAGCAGACCTGAAGGCCTAAACGGTTTGCCTGTCTACTCTGGCATAGATGTGCAGGTGCCTGCTTTAAATGGGAATAGATTATGGCTGTGTGAGAAACAAAATGTATCAAATGTCAGCCCAGCAAGTGTCATGAAAGGAGGACAAAGCACCGCACTGCAACCATTGTGGCCCAAGAGCTGCAGGCAAACAAGAAAGTCACGCAACAATACTTTTCCGCAAGGCAACCGCCATTGGCGATCGGCGATCTCCCAGATATACATCCCCTCCAACTTGGAGGGATGGAGCCTCTGAGGGGCCGCATCCGATGGCGATCCGGCTAAGAACCACGGGGTCCAACGAAGCGGTCCAATGAGTGCAAAAGATGCTGCGCAGAGCACCTCCGAAAGAAGACATAAGACATGTAAACTTCGTAAAACATACTGACTCAACGAATACTTGGATCCATCCAACCCAATGGAATCAAATGGAATCTACAGATCTAGAATGATTTAAAGCTAAATCCCTCCAATCCAGAGATCTCCAGGTGTTACAGTGTTCTCGGCACTTCAGGTCGTTTCGGCGCCGAGGTGCATGAACCGTGGATGTTCAACAGCTGGGTTGGTTCATTTTTTTGCTGCACCCCAAGGAAAATGGTCATTTTCAGAAGGAGTTTAATTTTATAACAGCGATACCGGCGCCTGGTGCCTTTCCGCGGGTCGTGGTGTATTGAGACTTCCTCGTCTACCACGTCGCGATCGCGGCCCCGTACCCGGAGGGAATCGATCCAGCCACCTGTCTATGCACGATCCTGAGACGGCCATTATACCACTACTCGACAAGATCGCCTTCTCTCTCTCTCTTGGTATCCGCTCAGAGTCTTAGTTGTTCTTTTCCAAGCATCAGCATCATCGGTACATTTTCTAGTGCTCTTGGAGCTCATCATGGTGAGTTGCTTCCTGCAGCTGTGTGGCAGCTGGCGCAAAGAGACGGCCTCAAGGCAAGCCTCGAGGCTTCAAGGTTATGAAAATAGCAGCAAACCCAAAAAAGCATAGAATGAAACAAAGTAGGCAGGGCTCAATTTCAAGATTCCAGCAACAGCTGTTGCTCGCAGCTGAAGAAGGTGCACGGGTGAGCTTAAAACTGCACCTTCAAGGAGGCACCGGATTCAACCTGCAGAGGGTCCAGTAAGTGTGTGAGGTTGATGTGTTTCTACATTGAACAGCGCAGCTGAAGAAGGTGCATGGGTGGGCTTGAACTGGACCTTCAAGGAGGCACCGGATTCTAACCTGCTGAGGGCTCAGTTTTGGACCCTCCGTGCAAAAGAAACGTGTGTCAAAAAGGGTCAGAAAGTGGCCCCGCTAATCAAAAGTGGTTCCCCCTCCTTCATTGTGGCAATTGTTGAGGCATTTATTTCAAGTTGAAGCTGATTTGACCAGCAACAGCTGCGGCTGGAATCTTGAACTGGAAAGGCCCATGCTTTTTCTTACGTTTTGAGATCCAAAAAAAGGCCCCTTCTTTGTCACATTGTTTTGCTCCAATTTCCATAGTCTAGAGGCCCTCGAGGCCTGCCTCCGAAGCCTGCCCTGATAAGTTTTGTTCTAATTTCATACTTTTTTGGGTTTGCTGCAATTTCCATAACCTTGAAGCTTCGAGGCTTGCCTTGAGGCCGTCTCTTTGGCCAGCTGCGGCTTAAATTCTAGCGAGGCACGTTTTGCGTCCGAGCTAAAAGCTTCTGGTCTTTGGCATCGCCACAACGTGCAAGTGAGACATGACGACCACATGCGCGGCGTGGCCTCGCCCAGCCTCGAAGCGCCTCGATTGCATGCTTGGAAACACGCGACCTCTTGCATCAACAAGCAGAAAGGGAAAGGTTGTCATAATCAAGACAAGAAGGTACAAGAGGCTAGTTTTGGCGTTCGTTTTTGCACCTGAAACTGATATGATTTTTGGAGACGGAGTTGCTCGATGTTGGATTGTGTGAATGTTTCTACATTGGAACAGCGCAGCTGAAGAAGGTGCATGGGTGGGCTTAAAACTGGACTTTCAAGGAGGCACCGGATTCAACCTGCTGAGGGTCCAGTTTTGGACCCCCGTGCAAAAGAACGTGTTTCAAAAAGGGTCAGAAAGTGGCCCTTGAAATCAAAAGTGGTCCCTCCTGGAGGGTCCAGTTTTGGTCCCTTTTTGACCCCTTCATTGTGGCAAATTTGTTGAAGCGTTTATTTCAAGTTGAAGCTGATTTGACCAACAACAGCTGCGGCCGGAATCTTGAACTTTTTAAGCCCAGGGTCCAGTTTTGTACCCCCGTGCAAAAGAACGTGTTTCAAAAAGGGTCAGAAAGTGGCCCCGCTTGAAATCAAAAGTAGTGCTCCCTGGAGGGTCCAGTTTTCGTCCCTTTTTGACCCCTTCATTGTGGCAAATTTGTTGAGGCGTTTATTTCAAGTTGAGGCTGATTTGACCAGCAACAGCTGCGGCTGGAATCTTGAACTGTTCGAGGCCCTTTTTGCCAACTCGATGTTGGATTGTGTGAAGTTGATGTGTTTCTACATTGGAACAGCGCAGCTGAAGAAGGTGCATGGGTGGGCTTAAAATTGGACCTTCAAGGAGGCAGTGCAAAAGAAACGTGTTTCAAAAAGGGTCAGAAAGTGGCCCCGCTTGAAATCAAAAGTGGTCCCTCCTGGAGGGTCCAGTTTTGGTCCCTTTTTGACCCCTGCATTGTGGCAAATTTGTTGAGGCGTTTATTTCAAGTTGAAGCTGATTTGACCAGCAACAGCTGCGGCTGGAATCTTGAACTGTTCGAGGCGCTTTTTGCCAACTCGATGTTGGATTGTGTGAGGTTGATGTGTTTCTACATTGGACCAGCGCAGCTGAAGAAGGTGCATGGGTGGGCTTAAAACTGGACCTTCAAGGAGGCACCGGATTCAACCTGCTGAGGGTCCAGTTTTGGACCCCCGTGCAAAAGAAACGTGTTTCAAAAAGGGTCAGAAAGTGGCCCCGCTGAAATCAAAAGTGGTTTTGCCTGGAGGGTCTAGTTTTCGTCCCTTTTTGACCCCTTCATTGTGGCAAATTTGTTGAGGCGTTTATTTCAAGTTGAAGCTGATTTGACCAGCAACAGCTGCGGCTGGAATCTTGAACTGGGGAGGCCCCTTTTTGCGCGCCTGCTTTTTCTTACGTTTTGAGGTCCAAAAAAAGGCCCCTTCTTTGTCACATTGTTTTGCTCCAATTTCCATAGCCTTGAGGCCCTCGAGGCCCCCCTCGAAGCCTGCCCTGACGTGTTTTGTTCTAATTTCCATGGTCTCGCGACACTGGAGTTCAAGACTTGCATTGAGGCCTGCCTCCAACTTTGTTTCATCCTATAATTTTTTTGGGTTTGCTGCAATTTCCATAACCTTGAAGCCTCGAGGCTTGCCTTGAGGCCGTCCCTTTGCGCCAGCTGCGGCTTAAAATTCTAGCGAGGCAGCACAGGCACCAACTACTTCAAGTTCAGCCTTGCTGGGACTTCAACAATAGTATTTGTAGTTTCGAGTCCCCATGAGCCTCGCTTTGTCCTTGTGCCAACACGTTTTGCGTCCGCGGCGTGGCCTCGCCCAGGCCTCGCCGAGCCTCGCAGCGCCTCGATTGCATGCTTGGAAACACGCGACCTCTTGCATCAACATAATAGAAAGGGAAAGGTTGTCATAATCAAGACAAGACACCTCGAATCGCAATTTTACCTCAGTTTTTGACGATCGAGCTTCATTTCGTGCGAAAGGGTTGCGCGGGACAAGTTGAATCGCAATTTTACTTCAGTTTTTGACGATCGAACCTCGTTTCGTGCGAAAGGGTTGCGCCGGACAAGTTGAAATCGCAATTTTACTTCAGTTTTTGACGATCGAACCTCATTTCGTGTGAAAAGGTTGCGCCGGACACTTTGAAATCGCACCTTTACCTCAGTTTTTGGCGATCGAACCTCGTTTCGTGCGAAAGGGTCGCGCGGGACGACTTGGAAATCGCAATTTTACTTCAGTTTTTGGCGATCGAACCTCGTTTCGTGCGAAAGGGTTGCGTTTCGTGCCGTCTCGTTGGCACTGCCCCTGCCCCCGCCTTCAGAAGAGAAATAGAAAAGAAGGAGAGAGCAAGAGGGCAAGAGGGCAAGAGGGCAAGAGGGCAAGAGGAGAAGATGTGAAGATGTGAGGATGTGAAGATGTGATGAAGATGTGAAGATGTGAGGATGAGAAGATGTGAAGAAGAGGGCAAGCGGCAAGAGGGCAAGAGGCCAAGAGGGCAAGAGGAGAAGATGTGAAGATGTGAGGATGTGAAGATGTGAGGATGTGAAGATGTGAAGACGAGAAGATGTGAAGATGAGAAGATGTGAAGATGAGAAGGTGTGAAGATGAGAAGATGTGAAGATGTGAAGATGTGAGGATGAGAAGATGTGAAGATGAGAAGATGTGAAGATGAGCAGATGTGAAGATGAGAAGATGAGAAGGTGTGAAGATGATGTGAAGATGAGAAGGTGTGAAGATGAGAAGATGTGAAGATGAGAAGATGTGAAGATGAGAAGATGTGAAGATGAGAAGATGTGAAGATGAGAAGATGAGAAGGTGTGAAGATGATGTGAAGATGAGAAGGTGTGAAGATGAGAAGATGTGAAGATGAGAAGGTGTGAAGATGAGAAGATGAGATACAGACCCCCACTATTGGAAGAACCCTGCGCTCAGACGCTCTCGGGAATTAAAACACTTAATAAAAAATAGTTTTTTTCGATTTCAAAATCAATTAAACTTCCTTTTATAAGGCAATTAAAATATTGCCAAAATTGGATTTCGAAGCGGACCCTGCTAATAAATTAAAACCCCTCATATGAAAACTAGTTTTTTTCGATTTCAAAACGAATTCAATTTCCTTCTATCTATAACCCAATAAAAATATTGCCAAAAATTGGATTTCGAAGCTTCCCCCTAATATTCAATGAAACATCCTAATGCAAAAAACTAAATTTTCGGACGGACCCTAATAATAAACACCCCGGGGTTAACTAGTTTTTATTATTAAGGGGCGAACCCCGCAGGGATCAATTAAAAGTCAAATTGGCCAACCTGAAATTTTCCAAAATTATAGACGGACCCTAGTTTTTATTCTGGAGAGCTGGCCACTGTGGGAGTGCACTTTTTTCCATGTTAAGCTGCCTAGATCTATCTGTCATCTCTGCAAAATTTCCAATCACATGAGGTTGTCACCTATACAACAAATCAGAATCCACATACGATAGTGCATACAACCAACCAGAATGCTAATTTGTATTTAAGTTATCATCACAACCAAACCACCTCGATTGGATGAACTGAAGCGCCTAATATGTAACAGAAGCGGGCCGTCTAAGCTCTCATTAGGTTCACTTCATAGACTTCTGGGCAGGCTTCTTCATGATTTTCATGATCTTGTTCTTCATCATTTTCATGATGAATATGCCCTTGACATTCTTTTTGTGGCAGCCATACCGTTAGATCTTTTTGTTCATGTTCCTGCGTGTGAGATGCAAGTAGTTGGTTTCTCCCTTGCTGATGCTGATGTTGTGGCGACGAGCCAAGGAGAGTAAGCAAAATCTATGCCTGTTGGGCCGCATTTCGTTGAGAATGGGTGCGAAGTTGCGAACCCAAGAAAACACCTGTTCGCAGATGTTGGTGTTGATCTTCCCAATGAGAAGCTTCAATTTGCGACGATACCCTTGGTGTGACATACCACACAGGAAATTAAAAAAACAAAGCACATAGAAAGATGAACATGGACAAGCATGAAAATAATATATAATTATCTAGGTTTGCAAAAAAATATGCGTATAGACCGAAGCACGGGGGTTGCAAGGACACGTCTTGGAATGAGAATGCGCATGGAATGCATCAACAGAGGAGAATTTGATCTGCTCCAAGTTGGCATTGGCATTGGCAAAGGACTGGAAGGCACAAGCACGATCATAGATCAAGCAATCTGCCTTTGGATACAGCCATAAGATCTTCTCCAGTGTGTCAGAAGCAACTTGGTTGTCTTCAGGCTCAAACATGCTCTGCAATCCAAGTATGCGCCCAGAGGTGGGGTCGCAGGCCATCATCCAACCGTTTGTGTAATTTCCAACGGTTGTCTCAGATTTGCGTGGGCGCCCTGCACGCTTGGAGGGGGCTTCGGCACACTGCATCTTGACCTTCTGATGACCGTCAATGACAAGGGAAGTGACTTTGCGACGATCTGCTGGTGGAAGCAAAGAGCTGAGACAATAAGATTCATATAGCTCGAGGTGGGCATCATTCAACTCATCATCGATGACAATGGACTGGTGCACGTCCAAAGCCTCCAGCTCTCGAATAGCCATGAAATAGAAGATGGCATTGCCGTGAAGCTTGTGGAAATGAGACAAGATATGCGCATCAGCATCTTCATGAACGGTATGATATGCATGAGAGACTGCAGCACTGGACAAATGACCACGAAAGAAAAGCTCCTCGTGATACTTCAAGTACTTGACAGAGAAGGCCTTCTTGGAATTGATGAAGAGCACATCATCAGTCAAATCGGCAAGAGCTACTGTATTGATCTTCTTGCCATTTTCCCAGCGGTAGTTGTGGCCATAGCATGTCCTGCAATTTCTGGCTGAGCATTGTTTCTGTTCATGGATTATGTTGATAGGCCCATCCAAGGTGTAGAGGACTGCATCAACATCTCGATGATGACCAAGAGTTCCAGAACAACCAAAGCAGACACAATGCTCAAGGGAACCTGTGAATTTCTTCACGGTGGCTCCTCCCACTGCATCCTACTGAGAGCGATGCCGCGGGAGACTGCCTCTGAAAGATGTAGAAGGTATACACATCGGAGGTCAACATATTCATCACTGTGCTCAGAGACAAGCGTGATGTGTGGTCTCCATCTTTCTTGAGAATCAAACCTTCTCGAACTTGCAGTGCAAAGAAGTGGGCATGCGACTTGTCATGGACAATGTAGTTGCCATTTGCCAAAGACTTTGGACGGATCAAATTGCACATTTGTACTCCCAAAGGCAAGAGAAGAGTATTCCCAAAGGAGACTGAGAAGGGACCATGGGAAGGGCAAGAGACAGGCAAGCCAAGATTCTGCAAGGACACGATCAAGCAAGCGTCGTTGTAGGAAGCACCACCGCTGTTGTCTGCTTCAAGTTCACCTTCATCAGGAGCTTCTCCAACTGCAGGAAGAGAGATCTCATCTTGCTGGGATGAAGCACCTCCAGAGGCACGGGGAGGTGTGTCACTGAGATTGATGAACACAGAAGCAGAGCGAAGATGGCGAAAACGTTGTCCAGGAAACTCTTGCTTCACAGGGACAGGCTTGAAAGTAGCAGCCGGCACAGCACCATCAGCACGGAGCAACGCATCAAGCATTGGTGTAGAGGATTGTGGTGCAGGAGGTGCTTCTGCTTGAGGATGGTCATGCTTGTTCCCAAGCGACTCGATCTTCATAGTCATCAGGCATGGGACCTCCTGCCTTCATGTTGCCAATGATGTGCTTGCAGGAGTCTTTCAGGAGATCACCACGAGGCCACTTCAGACGCTTCACATCAACTTCCTTCTCCGTGGGGAAACGGTAGTAGATGAATTCTTTGGTGAAGACCATGAAGACTGCACGTTTGAGGATGGCTCTGGCATCTGCAGCAGCAATGGAGCCCAAAGCAGGCTTCACCAACTTCATGAAGGCAGTATGCGAGATGAAATCTTCCAACGCAACCTCTGGGGGCTCATCGGCTGGATCATACTGGTTGTCAAGCACGATTCTCATTTGATGTTGCACAAATTTGGCGGCAGTCCACCTTTCCTTGAGGATAGTCTCCTGGTCGCCAACGTCGCTGAAGGCTTTCTTCTTCTTGATCAACTCCCCCCCGATCTCTCCATCATCATGGAGAGCAGGGCAGGTCTTGTCGAAGAAGACGCCCCTAAAGAAATCGAAGTCACTGGCTGATCTGAAGGTGCCAGTCCCTCCATGAAAGCGCAAAACATCATGGCAAGCATTCGACCCAGGAGGGTCTTCCCAACACCGGGTTCTCCAAGAAGCCAGAGAGCATGGCCACGAAGGTGAGGAACAACTTTCTCAATGATCTCAAGGACATCGGGCTCAAGGGCATCAATAGTGAGGTTGTACCGGGAGATGACAGCCGCCATGGTGCCATCATTGGCCAAAGAGTCCAAAGCCCTTTGAACGAGCTTTTCATTCCATCCATGGATAGGACTACCATCGCCGTTGATGTTGCGGTGGATCCAGCGGAGTTGCTTGAGGTTGCCCTTGTCACGTTCTCCATGTTGGATGATGAAATCCCACCCAGCATCCTGATCCTCTCCATTTGCAGGGGGACGGCCTGCAATGACTTTGCGCTTTTCAGCACTCAAAGAGAAACGTCGGAATTGATTGCCACCGAGCTGCTCCAGCATGTATTGGAATCCCCTCCTTGCCTTGTGCTTGTTGACCCCTTGCCATGAGATCTCAAAGCCCTGGCCCTTCACCAAGCGTGCGACATATTGTCCCTTGATTTTGTCATCCTTGATGTAGAAATGCTTGATGAGACAGACCTTTTCATTTACCTGTGGAAGCAGAAAGTACTGGCTCACATAGTCAAAGGTGGGCCTGCTAGCCATCTGCATGACGTCAGGAAGTTCACTCCAAGCCTGATTCCGGATGATGGCCTTGAGGTTGTCCACATTGACCCGGTTTGGATCCACATCGTAGATGATGTCGAGGAAGTGCTTGATGGCTGGACTATTGGGATTGATCCTGGGAAGAGGCTACGCAGACATTTTGATAGACCTTAAACATGAGATGTACTTTGAACCCTTTAGCAGTAAAGAGATGGAAACACGAAACGGGATACCAGTATGGAGAAACAAGAAACTCCTTCAGAGGCAGCGCGAGCGGTGTCATGGTGCCTATGGGGAGGGGCCCCACATGAACATGAGTAGTCAACTCCCTCAAAGTCAGATGCTCTGTGGCCTCGATAGCAGCCGACAAAGAGAGATCATCATTGGGAACCGCCATGGAGACTGAACGAATTGGATGCGAAGCACGTGCGAAGCAGGAGCGAATCAGGCGAAGACTTGTGAGCAGAATTGCGAAACTAGTCGGGCAGGCAAAAACCAAAAACCAAGAAACCAAAAAACCAAAAAAAACAAAAAACCAAAAAACCAAAAAAAACAAAAAAAACAAGATTGCACACCCCAAGGGGAGGGGGTCAGATGCAGAGTGTTTTTTTTTGTTTTTTGTTTTTTTGTTTTTTTGGTTTGTGTGTGGATAGCCATTGCAGATGTGCCAAGCAGAGATTGCCAGGCACTGTCAGTGGTTGCACTAGAAGCAAGGTCGATACACTACAGTACAGCAATATTTGCTATGACATAGTGCGTTCAGCCAATGAACAGCGGAGAGGAATGGAATTCAATTTTGTCCGGTTGCGCCATATGCTGTTGGATCTTTGCACAGGAAATGCCGCAATTTGCGCACTCCCCTGGTGGCCTGTTCTGTTATTATTTGGGAGGGGGGTTTAGTAATAGGGGGAAGGGATTAATGGGTTCTTGATTTCACCCAAAACAAATCCAGCTAAAAAAATTGAGTGCCTACCTCATGTCACCTAAAATTGAAGCACCGGACGGACAGCATATGCGGAAGTCCTGACAATCCTATTTGTATTTGCGATGTTATCTGAGTTTTGGGCTGCACATTTCTTTTGGTTCTGTAGAATAAAATGATTCGTGTGGGACATGCGCATCAGTTCGGTGGATACGCCCAAGATGGGGGTTTTTGGAAATTTAGGCTACCCCTTCCCATCTTTGGTTTCCCCGTGAAACATGACGAAACATGACGAATTTGGGATGATTTTGGGGCATCCTGCAGTTTGAGGTGGGCCAAAGTGAACCTGAGCTGGAGATCCATCCAAAGGAGATCAGTGGCCAAGCCTGGGGAGTCCTTGGTGAGATATGGAAAACATGGATCCTAGCTTGGATGACTGGCCACTGGTGGTGCAAAGATCACTATTTTTCAATTGAGAAATGACATGATCCAAGTCATGGCGCGGTATTTGAATATCATGACATGACCGATGTATCAATGTATGCGGTATTGTTGTGATTTCTTTATTGAACTTTGCAATGACATGGCGTACCTTGTATTGGTTTTCCTGCCAGTTGCCGTTCCCTTCAATTTTTTTTTTCCCAAATTTGTGTCAGTGGAAACTGTGCAATTCGGAAATGTCTAAAACATCAACTGCAGACAACAGCCAACTTTGTTCAGCGTGCCCAACATTGCACTAGCTTGTTCACAAGGCGCGTGTTTCACCCTTTTTGACTTCCCATTGGGGAGAAAAAAAACAGGGCTTCAAAGAAGGGAACTGCTTGTTCCTCCTGCGGGGAACTTTTCCATCTTGGCATCCAGCTCTTTCACAGTCACAGATCAATTTGCAAATCAGGGTTGCGTGGCAGCATGTGGGGTTGGTTTTACACAGTCTTCCGGCAAAGCCCTTCTGGCCCAAACATGTCGCTTTGATCAAGATACAAACATTTTCTTCAGTTTGGAATTGTTATTGCAGACGCAAGACAATCTTTGTCCGTTTTCGGGTCCAGGGCGATAACATGTTGATCTTTAGATCATTCAAATCCTTCAGGTCCGTATCATAGTTGCTTGCATAGACAACATTCTTGCCCCTGGCTTTTCTACTGTTTGCTCTCGCAATTGTGGGTTTAAAATAGGTCAGAGTCAAATGAGGTTTAACTTCACGATTTCGGACATTCTTGACCAGAGTCGCGGTCTCATGTTTAACTTTGCACTGTACAGTAGACTGAAAAGCCATGATACTGACGCTGTCCACTCGGGCTGGTGACTTCTATGATCGGGTGCCCGACCACAAACCGTTGAAAACGAAGTTGTTTTGATACACGAAATCATGTTTTGCATGGAGGAACGCAAACTTGAAGTATGTATCTACAATAGATAAACGCACTTTACATTAACATATGCACCTTCTATTTTCTACTCAATCAATGTGTAGCAAGTGTTGTTCATGTCGTCATTGCTGCAAAGTGAAATCACACTATGACGAAAAAATGACTTGAATTCACCAGCTCTTTCCCAGAATTTACTGAAGGGAACATTTCCTGGACACGACTATTTTGATGCAAAAATCATGGTCCCTTTGAAATTACACTTACATTAGTCCGTTCACTTCTGTGAGTGGTTCGCTCTTCACATCTCTTGACAGATGGCAGGCCCAACTGGCAAAGAACTGGCATGCGGTGCACAAAGCTGCAGACGCAGAGGCGCATGGTTGCTGCCTGGGAGTGGTTTACAACTATTTTCCATGCCTGGGCTGGTTCAAATGGTTTGCTAGTCAAAAGATATTAATCAAAGGCCTGAATTTGCTGGTGGAAATCCGACTTCCATGTTGGTTATTATTTGTTGGACAGGCTGAATCATTTTCTTGAGTTGATTTTGCTGGTCGAATGTAATTTTTCTTTGGTCGGTCAAGTCCAGTTTTTTTCATAGCAAAGGTCGATTTTCGTACCAGGAGTTTGAAGAAACCCTGGAGACTGTGACAGCAATGGCGCCGCCTCCGTTTTTGGACAGCAAAAACACAACAGATTGACTCGTAAATAGACATACTTGAACTATGGAGGCAACGGGCAAAAGCACATTTTCGTTTCTTTTTTCGTGCGCCTTTGAATCGCAAAAGCAGCTGGAGACACAAACCCCACAGGCCAGTGACTGCAGTGAGACCTCGGTCAGCACCTCAAGCACTGAGTCTCCAGAACTGATGGTGAGTTTTTGGATTTGTCTAGGACATGTTTGGTGCAGGGATGGTTTAATATAAGTGTGCAAAGAACCGCAATTGGAAAACATTTTTTCTATTAAATTTCAGCATTCACACATTTGTGCCATACAGAGGAGTTGGCCAAAACATTGTACACGCTTAGAATATTAATTTGTAAAGTTTGTGATTCTGCACTTGGAGTGGTGCCAAAGTATTGATAACGTCAGCCAACATGCATTTCCTGGATCCTAATGACATACACATGTAAGTATACATATACAAAATTAATAATTTAAATAGATATACACGAAGTGCTAGCTTATCCTGCCCCATCTCCTCCTCATGCGTATCAGTAGCAACATTGATTTCAGACCCAGCCTCTTCATGAGCACAGGACATGTCAACAAGCGATACATCTGCAGCGGTTTGTGCTTTACATTCACCTAGGTGTTGGAGGTGGAACATGAATAACACCTTGTCACATGCTGCACATGTGAAGAAGTCAGGTGTTGTTCTTACAGCTTTTTGGTTGTACCCAGGTACTTCGATGAAAAAAATATAGAGATAAAAAAGTGGGAAAAGTGGACCGGGAAAGATAAAGTCAATGGCATCTGGGCATCTTTTTGGGTTGCTATAACCAGAAAAGATAAAATTTAATCTATATCTGGAAATATCTTGTAGTATCTATGTCCGGATATATCGATGCTGGATTTTCCTGGTTACCTTCTGGTGTCATCAAAAATGGCAATGGAAAATCCAGCATCCAAAGATGATTCCCTCAGCTATAAACCTCCATTCCAGCCAGCCATGTCTGATTACGGGATGGTAATTCCATTAATGACCATTATTAACCAAGTAATTAACCACTAGTCACCATTCATCAACATTAATCACTATTTATCACCATGATCAACAATTATTCACCATTTATACAGATCATTTTTGCATCAGAAAAAATCCAGCCACTAATCACCATTTTATCACCATGAAACATAATTGAATCACGTAGCCATGTTTAGTAATCTGGGATTCACCCAATTTCCTTTATCCATCCCCAAGTCATCACATTTTTTATGGATGGTCTAAACCATCCAAACTTGCTAGGCTTTTCTCGCAGCCAGGGTTGCCCTTTCCCAGCTTTCCCAGCGCTCAGGAAGCCAATAGCGAGTCCACGCAGTCCACGGCCGTTCCATGTGGCGGCCCAGTGGCCAGACAAGCAAAGGGCTTCTATCATTTACCATTGTTTATGATTTTTTGACCTGATTTGACAAGATCGACATGATGTAAAATTCTTCAGCATGATTTGGACGTGATTCATGTTTTGACATGAATGGACATGGTCTGACATGGTTTGTACATATTTTGGTATGATTTGACAAGATTAACATGATTTGACGTGACCGAACTGACAAAAGTGTGGCTTAAGCGACAAAAATGGGGGATTCAAATAATGACAGTGTTTTCTTGGCCAGCAACGATGGGGACTGACTAAACCAGCAAACAACGCGTTTTAACCTCAGAATGGGATTGGATAAGGAAACATATTGGAAATGACCAAAAACCGTGCCTGACCTTGGCTGAAGGATTGAGCATGTCGAAGTTTCCCGATTCTCAGCAAGGTATGGCAGCATCCACTTGATCGGAATGAACTGTGTGTGGTTGCTGGATGCCCAGGGGGAGGACAGCCTCTAGCCAAGCCTAGATTGGTATGAAACTTGTGGCCCGTGGCCAAGTTGTCTAGTAGTATAGTTTTTTTTGGTGTTTCCAGGCATGGATGTGGCCAATTGCAATATGCCTATTGGATACCAACGGATCTAAATTGAGATACATGGATCACCAGGTCGGAGGCTGGCATCTCTTTGCTGGTGAAATCCAAAGCCTATGTCTATCAAATGCTGTTTGTATGAAGCTTACATCATTTTCATGATCTGTTTTTTGATGGTCGAATGCCATCAATTTTTTACCTAGAAAAAGTCGCACATGTTCTCCCACCAGGCGTTTGCAGACACCCCTGAGATTGTGACGGCGCGGCCTCCGGTTTGTGTGGCCTGTTTTTTTGGGGTTTGGATGTATTTACAGTACGAGGTTGTGCCCTTCAGATGTAAGTAGCTTTCAAACCTCATTCACCAGTGCGAGACGTCTACTGTAAACCAGTAAACCTTGTTTATGTATGTTTATGTATAGTCATGCTAGTTATAAGCCAACTTAGCTAACTATTACATATACATACAGACAGACAGACAGACAGACATACTTACATACATAAATACATAAATAGATACATAGATACATAAATTATAGACACATAGATACATAGATACATAGATACATAGATACATAGTATGTACATACAGACAGACATACATAAATACATTTTTACATACATATATACATACATATACATACATATATATATATATACATATATATATATACATATATGTATTTATGTGTATACAATGTGTATATATATGATGTAACTCAACGCGTTGATGAAATTTTATTTTGTATAAGAGATGTAGCTTTTCCCTTAGTTTAAGGGAAATGGAACATGAGAATGCATCTTATGTTGGTATCCTCACAAACTCTTTCAGTGTAACAAGTGGCTCAAGTGAGCCCCAAGATCGTACAACAAATATAATATATATACACATAAATACATATATACATGTGTATATATATATATATATGTAGAACTGATGCAGGGATTTAATTCAGCTTCCCCCAGCAGTTCCCTAAGCTGCAGGGCATGAGTGACTTGGAGGCGCGATCACTCTGGGTATGGGTCAAACTTTTTGCGACCTCGGGAACCGCAGGTTTTGGTTGATAAGTTTATCTAACGTTTGCAATCCATGCTTTGGGATGCCCACTTTGACCTATGCCAAATTTATTTTGAGGCACCATGGTGAGGTGGATCCAAATGGATCATTGAACTTTGCCAGTGGTGGTTTCTCATGTGGCACCCAGGGGTGCGCAAAATTCCTATATGCTCGTTTGCATTGTTGCTTGGTATGTGTTTAGAACCGTTGCTTGCGAGGTGGAGATTCGCTGTATAGGAGCAATGTTTTCACGAGTAGATGGCATGGATTACATGTGGGACAGTTTTGGATCTGGAAACCAATTAGTGTTAGAAACACACCAATGACTCAATGGAGGCTTGGGGCAGTGCCTCAAGCCACTGTGTGTGCTTGGTCTGTTTCAAGCCCTTGTTGATTGACTGAATTGATGAGGGATGGGTTTAAGGATATGTTTGTGACATGTCTGGTGCCGGGCTGGTTAGGGCAGTGCAAATATGAGTGCGCAAAGAATTGCCATGTCATTGAAGTTCACTTGTTTGTCTCCAGCACATTTCATCATTCACACACTTGTATCACCTATAAACCATAGTTATAGATATATCACCTACAAACCATAGTTATAGATATATCACCTATAAACCATAGTTATAGATGTATCATAGACATCTCTTGGCATTTGGAAACGGCAGGTCCAACTGGTAAAGGATTGGCATGTGGAGCACAAAGCTGCAGACGCAGAGGCGCATGGTTGTTGCCTGGGAGCAGTAGCACTGGTTTACAGGTATTTTCCATGCCCGGGCTGGTTCAAATGGTTTGCTAGTCAAAAAATATAATCAAACGCCTGAATTTGCTGGTGGAGATCCGAGTTCTATGTTGGTTATTATTTGTTTGACAGGTTGAATCATTTTCTTGATCTGATTGGCTAGTCGAATGCCATTTTGCATTGGTCAAACCAAGTTTTTATTTTTATTTTTGCTGGGAAAAGTTGATTTTCGTACAAGGAGCTTGAGGAAAGCCCGGGGATTGTGACAGCGATGGTGCGGCCTCCGGCGTGTGGTGCTGTGTGGTTTTTCTTTTTTTAGGGGTTGAAATTGAGAACCAAATGGATCATTGATTTTTGCTTCAAAATGTATTATGCAATATAGCCGCTACTTAGTTGGGATTTCACCCAAGGGCCGCTAAATTCATACATGCTCGTTTCTGTCGTGGCTTGGGATGACCAGAACGGTTGGTTCGTCCGCCAGAGAAACACTTAGCGGTCGAGGTGTCTCCGGTTTTGCGACTTTGGACAGCAAAAGCACAACAGATTGCCTCGCAAATAGACATGTCTGAAGTGGGCAAAAGCACATGTTCTTTTTTGTGCACCTTTGAATTGAAAAAACAAATTGACAGCTGGAGACACAAGCCCCATAGGCCAGTGACTCCAGCGAGAATTCGGTCAGCACCTCAAGCCACTGTTTGCGCCAGGATTGATTGGTATTTACAGAGTCTCCAGAACTGATGGTGAGTTTTTGGATTTGTCTAGGACATGTTTGGTGCAGAGATGGCTTAATATAAGTGTGCAAAGAACAGGCATTTGAAATGCATTCGTTCCCGTGAATGAAATTTCAGTATTCACACATTTGTGCCACATAGAGTCATACAGGAGTTGGCCAAGACATTGTAAATATCATTGTTAACCTACACTTAGAATGCTGTATTAGTTTGAACGAATTTCATGGGTTGTGCCAAAGCACAGTGTGAGATTTGTATATTGGTGTGTGAAAGTTTATGATTCTGCACTTGGAGTGTTGCCGAAGTATTGGAAATATCAGCCAACATGAAATTTCCTTGATCCTAATGACATACATGTGTAAGTATATATAAATATGTAATATATATAATATACATTGTACAGCATATTGTATATTATATATATAAATGCACGTTTTTTTTATGTCTTTTGGAAGTGCTGGCAGTATCAGTAGCAACATCTTCATGACATGGCCTCGACAGCTCGCCGATCGGCCAGCTTTCAGTTTCTGCTGGAGCCATGATGGAGGTATGGTGGTTTCCGACAAGTCATGGGGGTACCCCTTTATCGCTGGATGGTTTATTTCATGGAAAATCGTATTACGGTGCCACCATTTCAGGAATCTCCCATATTTTGCCAAGACTGTTTCTACCTGTTGCAAAGGCATGGAATGAAGTTCACAGTGCGCCATGTGGCGGCTGTTGATCATTTTTGGGGTTGCTATAGACATACCCACCATAATTTTTAGAAACTCTCCTCTTATCTTAGGTCACCTCATCCCTTTTATTGTCATTTCGCCAAAAATATCCACCATAAAAAAAGATGAGTTTCACAGCCATATAGTTCCACATAGTTACATGGCAAAAAGCATGGAGATTTCCATCATCAATGTGAACTAAATGAGTTTCCGGCTAGAAATCTCCATTTGGTTCGAGGATTTCCCCAGCCATCTCGCTGAGGCCACCAAGTCGCGTCCCACCCTGCCAATCCCCAAGCGCCATCACCGTCCGGGTTCGTGTGGTGGCCTAGGGTGGTTGGCCAAGAAAAACCATGACGTGAGTTGACATGAGTTTGACATAGTTTTGAGATGTTTTTACCTTTCTACATATTTTGCATGATTTATCATGGTTCAGAGTGGTTTGAGATGATCTACAATAACATGATTGAAGTGACAAAATTGTGGCTTAAGCGACAAACATGGCGACCAACGACAAATCACACCAGATAACCTCTGGTTGTTTAACATAACTATGGGCAATCACCATTTTTGATAGGTAAGTCATCATAAATCATCTATGTCTATGGGCCATTTTCATCCATTTTCCATAGCTATGTTCCACCCATTACCCACTGGTCCCCTGGGGTGCCATCCCCCATCCATCATCCTGGAGATGGGGCTCCGTTGGATTCGAAGAATCCGAAGAATGTGTGACTAGCAATTTTTAGCAAAGCATATACGGAGACATGTACTTAGATGGTATATATATATAATCATCCACTTATAATTGGAAAATAACTATGGTGTATATATATATATTCCATCCATCCATTATAGATGGTACCCTCTGGTTATTCAACATAGCCATGGTATAGATGGCCCATAGAAATAGATGGTTTACCTATTGATTCCATGGCGAACTGTTAAATAACCAGAGGGCACACTTATTCACAATATATGATTGTAAACTATTAAAAAGCGTCTTCACCATATAATTCATGGCAATTTACATGGGGTTTCTGGGGTCTGACAATGAGGTGCTTCAAAATCAAATGGCCAGTTTTGAGCATCCAGCAGTGGCCAAACCCACATGGTGCCCACACCGAATTCACCCTGAAGCACCAGGAATTTCACCGCGCCGCCATCGTCCTCGGCCTTCAAAGACAAGGAAGAGGCGCAAGGGAGCTCCAAGTCCTGTGTTTCAAACATTTACTTAAATGCTGGAGGTTCAGTTTTGATATAGTGTACCAGGCTAATACCAGGTTGCTAGCTTTCCTTATCCCTGGGCTTCAAGCTGTCTCCATGGTCAACAGCTCGCCGATGTTCGGCCAGGATCAAGAGGAATGGTTTTGGCCGTGGATCCGAACGGTTCGCTCCTCAATGTTCTTGTTGTTTCGAAATCAAAAACCGGTCAATTCTTCCGCATTCTTCCTGTCCTGAGACTGCCTCCTGGTACTTCGGTTGCTGTTGACAGACGTGCTGATCTCAATCTTCCAGAGGAATTCTGGTGGTCTTTCCATGGGCTTTTCGATTGGCCAGAACAAATCTATTGCAGTCAAGCACACAAGGAATCAAAACACGTTGATTGTAAGCCTTTTGTCTGTTGGCTTCCAATTGGGCCCAACTGACTGACTTGGTAAGTCAAGTAGTTGACTATGGTGGCGGCAAACAAGAGGCATGTTAACTCCACTAAAGGGTTTTTAACTAATCATGGCTACTAATCACATCTCATTGGCAGTGTTGAGCAGCTGTTTGCCTTTGCCAAGGCTACGGAGACACTTTGCGACTGTAAACCTTTGACACTTTGCGACTGTAAACCTTTGACCAGCACTGAAAAAACCGCGTGTCTCCTCTGTCAGTGATTTAGGCCTGTTCATGTTTCATGTCGATGCTTGATGGGCGCTTTCTGTGTCAATCACCAGATGTGATTGTTTCGGAATTTTGCTTGGACTGCTTGGACCAACGGACGGGTTTTAATGCTCCAGCAACATGTGCTTTATGATGTCGTTGACATGTCCACTTGACTTACACACACACACACACTTGTCCCTGAGACCATTTGTCAAAACACGTGGACATCTTGAGTTGAAACGGGACCAAGAGTCCACGACACGCTTCAATGCACAACATAGGTGCAACATGACAGCATGGCAATTGTGTTTGTTTGTTTCCACGCAGAAACTCTTGCAAACACCAGAACGTTTGTTCTTCTAGTGGTAAAGAAAACCAGCCAAAGGTGATCAAGAGGAGCAAACAGATTGCAAGATCGGCAAAGGTGGAGGTTGAAAGGATGAGGTCCAACAAGTTCAAGTCAAGTTGCATGTGCTTCCAACATCTTCCTTCGTTTTGATGATGCACCGGTCTCCGCCGGAACATCGCAACTGAAAAAGTTGCTCTGTATGGCAAGGTGGGCCGTTGGGGCGGAGGAGCGAACATGCCAAGTGTTGAACATGTTTGCTCGAATTTGGGATGAAGTGGCGGGAGTGTAGTGTGCTGGACCTTTAAGTCGAACTGTTTGAACGTTATATATATTTATAGATATAGATATAGATATATAGATATCTAAATATTACGAAAGCCAGCCGGGAAGCTGGTTAGTTGTTATTTGCGAACGAAGTGAGAATAGGGGGTCTGGGGGGGGGTACAGTAGCCAAACGGGCCAAAAACGGCGAAAATAGGTGGTGTTTTTAGGGGTAAAGTATGGTTTTGCAAGGTGGTGTACCAGGAGGCAAAATAGTGACGGTGGGTATCGATTCCCCCTAGGTCCGGTTTTCTGGGGTTTGCTGGGCTCAGTCAATGGACAGATAGATGGGCCAGCTAGTTCGAGGAGAGTGGAGAGAGAAGGACATTGGGTGAAAAGGTGCAAGAAGAGTTTCTGGGCGAAGAGTCTCTGGGTGAAAAGTATCTGGGTGAAAAGTATGTGCAAGGAGAGTTTCTGGGTGAAGAGCCTCTGGGGGAAAAGTATATGGGCGAAAAGTATGTCCAAGCAGAATTTCTGGGTGACGAGTCTCCGGAGGAAAAGTATATGTGTGAAAAGTATGTGCAAGAAGAGTTTCTGGGTGAAGAATCTCTGGGTGAAAAGTATATGGGTGAAAAATCTGTGCAAGAAGAGTTTCTGGGTGAAGAGTCTCTGAGTGAAAAAATAGTTTCTGGGTGAAGAGTCTCTGGGTGACGAGTCTCTGGGTGAAAAAGTCTCTGGGTGAAAAGTATGTGCAAGAAGCCTTTTTGGGTGAAGAGTCTCTGGGTGAAAACTATGTAGAAGAAGAGTTTCTGGATGAAGAGTCTCTGAATGAAAAGCATATGGGTGAAAAGTATGTGCAAGCAGAGTTTGTGGGTGAAGAGTCTCTGGGTGAAAAGTATATGGGTGAAAAGTATGTGCAAGGGTGAAAAGTCTCTGGATGAAAAATCTGTGCAAGAAGCGTTTCTGGGTGAAGAGTCTCTGGGTGAAAAGTATGTCCAAGAAGAATTTCTGGGTGACGAGTCTCCGGAGGAAAAGTATATGGGTGAAAAGTGTGTGCAAGAAGAGTTTCTGGGTGAAGAATCTCTGGGTGAAAAGTATATGGGTGAAAAATCTGTGCAAGAAGAGTTTCTGGGCGAAGAGTTTCTGAGTGAAAAATAGTTTCTGGGTGAAGAGTCTCTGGGTGACGAGTCTCTGGGTGAAAAAGTCTCTGGGTGAAAAGTATGTGCAAGAAGCCTTTTTGGGTGAAGAGTCTCTGGGTGAAAACTATGTAGAAGCAGAGTTTCTGGATGAAGAGTCTCTGAATGAAAAGCATATGGGTGAAAAGTATGTGCAAGCAGAGTTTGTGGGTGAAGAGTCTCTGGGTGAAAAGTATATGCGTGAAAAGTATGTGCAAGGGTGAAAAGTCTCTGGGTGAAAAGTCTGTGCAAGAAGCGTTTCTGGGTGAAGAGTCTCTAGGTGAAATTCGGTGGACGACCTGGCTTTCGTTCCCCCCCCCTTCTCAGGTGTATATATATATATGAAAAAGTGAAAACATATCTAAATCGATAATATATATATATATATGTATATATATATGTAGAATTTAAGTGGTATTCGACTCTGCTCCTTTAGAAAACGTTGCAGATGTTCTGCAGAATCTTTCTCAGGTTGTATTGTGCGTTTTCTCTAGTCTACTCATTCTCAGCCAGGGCACACAAGATGCTGTGAAACGAAAGGTTCGTCGGTTCAGAACAGCAGCAGTTGCAGTATCGTGTCCAAGGAGTTGCTTGAGAGAGAGGAAGAGGAGAAGATGCAGGTCGAGCTGCAGAAACAGCGCTTGGATCAAACGCTGGAGGCGAAGCAGTACCTTGGAAGAGCATGGCACTGCAAAAAAGGGGAGGGAAATAGTGCAAAACTTCGACCAGACTCGTAGTACCGATGACAATCGAATATCTAACGTGTATGATATCGTACGTAATATCTGATATCCAACGGGTTGCAAAATGTTGCAAATAGGCGTCGGGAGTTTGCAGTCTCCCCAAGCTGAAGCTGTTGTTTTGACTCTGCACATCTGCCACTTTATTGTGTTTTTTGTTCATCAGCATCTTTGACGATGCAAGATACACTGTCCCACAATATTATCATGTATTGCATTTGTTTTGATGAAGTGGAGCATTACACACGGACAGTGACCAGCATAGCGCAGTTTCAATGGCTACAGTACTTGACCCAGCTATTGATTAAAGCATGTGATAAAGAGCCTCTGTGCTCCACTGGTATGGGGTCATCCCGGGCTCCCCTGTGGCCAAGTTGCTATTGAACAGACATCCAGAGGGAACCAAATGTCACCAGCCCGCACTCTTCGCCCACACTTTCGTGTCCAACAATTTGGCAGTCCCAAATCTATTTAAAATAAATCTATCCTGTCAGGAGAAAGGAGCTTCGGGAAATTACATACCCATCATTTTATGGGACACAATCTAAAATTAGTGCGAACCTCTGACCATATGTCGGGCTTTCGCCTATGGCCAACCTTTGAATCCAACCACTCTTCCTGTGTTGGCAATCCTGAGATCGTCCAAGTGAGGTCTGCATTTGAGGCAAAACACAACCAATCTCAGAATTTTGGTTGCAGCTGGAGAGATTCCAAAAAATGTTCAACATTTGTTTTCTTCCTGGGTCCTCCAATAATGCCATGCGATCCATGTGCAAGACTGGGATTGATCCTGATGTTAGGAATCCAGCCCAGCAGGTGATTGGACAAAGATCAGGGTCTGATCAGGGTCTTTGGATCCAGTGGGAACGACAGTTGAACGACATGTCTATCATTTGGGACCAGAGAACCCCTAGTACATGTAGGCTACGTGAACATAAGAGTTGTCTGAAACTAGGATGCCCTAAAATCCAATGGTCTATCATCATTTTCCCCATAAAATTTGCAATGTATGGGGGTATGCCCCATTTTCAAACAGACCCATATCCAGTTTGTGGGTATCCCTGGCATCCATTCAAGCTGCTTCTCCAAGATTCTCCAAGGATGGTGAGCCATGACACGCCTATCGTGAGCATCCTTGGAAGGCGAGGTCTGACGGGAACACAGAAACATCACACTGCACAATTTTCGAACTGGAAGCATACCATGGCAACAGATGGCAACAGCAAGTGTTTAGCAGTATCATGTGAATAGATATATATATATAATATCATCGGTCATGAATGTCATGAGTTCATCAGCATTGTGTCTCGGGATCATAGTTGGACCATCCTGAATGGGACAACAACGACAAAGCTTTTCCAGGATGACTTAGTATCATTTGTTATCATATACTACCATGTAAAGTCATACATCTCGTATACCACCATGTGCAATTAGATACGATCACATATTACTACAACCATGCTTGATGATTATATGCTACTTACATATACTCTCACGCACGTATTATACTATACTGTACTGTACTGTATTGTATTGTATTGTATTGTATCATATTATATTATATTATATTAAACTATATTACATTATATTTTATCGTATTTTATTATTTTTGAGCTGACGCTCATCGTCGGCTCCGCCGGATTACTCGACCCTCCATTTCATCGCGGTGTGTGCTTGAAAGCTATTGAATGAGGACCTGCTTCAGAAAGATATTCCTGATGTTTTTTGGAACGAATAGGAACTTTGTTGGAAATAGACAGTTTTTTTGGGAGCAAGTGAGTTCCCGAAAGCTCCTGCGAAGGGTTTTTCCTAAAGAATTGCTGCCAATTTCAATTTGTTACTTTGTGTAAAGGCGCCTCTGTGCAAAGACTTCTGTGTAAAAGCTTTTGTGTGTAAAAGCTTCCGTGTGTAAAAACTCTCTGTGTAAAGGCTTCGCTGTGTGAAATCTTCTGTGTGCAAATGCGCCTGTGTGTAAAAACCCCTCTGTGTAAAGACTTCTTCGTGTAAAAACTTCTATGTAAAAGCTCTCTCTGTAAAGACTTCTTTGTGTGGCTTTGGATTCGGATGGCCTGCCCAGTTTGATTGGGCTGGGTACCCCCGGTGCCATCTGAGATGGCTGTGGCTTCAAATAAGGATTTCGAAGGTATTTGGTAGAGATACCCGCACACTACCCACGATTTGTGCATTGAATCTGCACAGTTTTTTCGCCACCGGATGCGGAACCCTGCAGGCCACGCCCAACGACAGCGCCGAAGCGGAAGCAGCGCAGCCAAAAGCAGGGGCCTCTAGCTGATTTAAGGCACTTTTGGCACGGGAAAATGGTGAAAACCTTTTTTTTGGGTGCCCCGATTTTCATGAACATCAAAAAATAGTGCAGAAAGGTATCAACCCTCGCATATTTTAGGGCTTGTAACGCCCTAATACAGGTTGTCGGGGTTTGGTAACCACCAAAAACAAGGGATACCAAGTTCAACAATTTGTCAATTTGGTAAGAGATTGCCCATATACTCACATATAATACAGGACGTTGCTCATCCGAGGCGAAGGCAAAAAAAACTGGTGAAGAAGAAGAAGAAGGCGAACAAGGAGGCTGGGGTCTTTCAGTTCTTACTTTGGAGGGTCAAACATCGCCTTTTGGTCTAGAGAATAGTGGTGAACCCCAAAAGAGAGATGTTTGCACAACGAACCGTGTAACTAGAGAAGGCCCCATTTCTGCACAAACCCAAATATTTAATCAATAAGTGGTTAAAACCAAAATAAGGACTTCCTTGGCCCACCGGCAATCAAACGTAGCAATTAGAAATTCCGGAACTAAATTCGGAAATTGACCCTTTGGGCGTTTATGTAGTTCCTTTGACAGGCACTGCCGAAGTTGGAGACGAACGAAGCCGAGGCCTCCAAGTGCGTGGCCGGAGGTGTCCAGGAGGCAGGGGTGTGACGGAAACGGTGAAGCGTCAAACCACTAAGTCACTAAGCTTCACTTGGATTATTGGTGGTTTTATAGTAATTTAATAGTGACTATTAGCGTGGCGATTAGTGGTTGTTCGTGGATGATAGTGGAAAATATATATGTAGCGGCTCTTGGTGGAGAGTGATGGTGGCTTGGTTTCTCCATTTATCAAAATTAGGGTCCACAAGTTTGGGACATACCCATACATATCCCCTTGGTTTTGGTATCTTTACGTTCTGATGACCAATGTGCCCAGTTGATTGGGCGGTGTACCCCCGGTGCCATTTGAGATGGCCGTGGCTTGAAATTATGAGCCCACACAGTAAGATGGTTTATAGCAACCCCAAAAGGATAGAATCACAATGTATCACTATCTCTGTAGGATTATTTTTTTTTATCTTTGTGGGGGTCGCTCAGGTCATTCTAGTGACAAACATGCCCAAACAAACATGGATCCATCTATTGTAGCAGTCGAAAAGGCCATCCAAGAGATGATCTTGGCGAACGTGGAGGAACGAACCGTCCACGAGAGCAAGGAGCGATGGCTCAGTCTTTGCCAGTGTCTGTGTGTTTTTCAAGTTACTTTATTATTTTCTACCTCGGGTTGGAGTTGGTGAAACGATTCCAGGAAGATGAGACAATCCAGTGAATCAATGCGAAACTTACATACAGTTCATTGCAATGGCCACCAGAACTGTAGGGTTCAACTTCCTACATACAGAGAACTCCAGGTACTGTATTTGTGACCCCCAAACCATGATATCTTGACTGATTCTTTAAAAAAAACAGGACCGGATAACCCCACATGTTACCAACTTCTCTAGACTTAGACTGAGCATAGAAAAGCAAGAAGGGAAGAGGAAGTATGAGAGTGATGGAGGGGTGATGGTGGGTGAGTTTGTGTGTGTGTGTGTGACACATCTGTACAGATGTAAAACTTCTATTAATATACATCTATAAGCGGGGGGTCACCGGGGTCCCGGGGGGGTCGGTGACCAATGAAGACACCTCCCCGGGACCCGTGTAAACGTACCCGCAGGACTTCGGTGGTGCACCTGGGCGCAATTCTAAGACGCAGCTGGTGGCCACCGTAGTCCTATATATATATATACATTTATATTCATCCTTAATTAGGTAACTAAACAAATCTAATTGGATGTTACAGGACTCAGTTCCTGCCGGATCATATAATGATCCATTCTTGTCTAGTGTGATTCCTATGGTGACTCCGACATGGTGCCATAGGGCCAATTGAGGCAACCCCAGTTGGGGTCAATGTTGACTGAATTGACTTCCGAATTAACACAATTTAATCTGGTAATTCGTTTAAGTAAAGTGTAACAGCTGGCCTTACTGTTATGCGCCTTTTTCACGAAGTCCCGCCGTTCTTGTCGTCCCCACTTACGCAGGCACACGACTTTCAGGTGTGGTCTCTTTTCTTGTGGTTGTCTGGTGAGGTGAAACATATTGTGCACCTAATTCGTTGGAACTTGAAAGCTGTTTTATGCCAATTGGGGCAAGACTTGACCACGGTCCCGGTGCAGGGAACAATCGCACGACATTTAGGAATTTTGGGACTGAATCCTGTTTTAATTTTGTGGTTTCATCAACTAATCCCCATTGGTCCCCTATCTCATGTGTTCTTCCCTCCCCAGGTAGGTTGGCTCCGTCGCGTGCTGAGGTGTTTGTAGGTTTTCGCTGTGCCAGGTTGGTTCAGGCGCTTTCGTCCTCCCCCCCCCTCCGCTGGTCTTGTTCCGTGTCCGTCGACCCTCCGCTCTTCTTTCCCCTTGCCTTTCCAGGGTTTGCCCGCTCCGGGCCAGGTGTGTCGTGTTGGTGTTCTCTCCTTCTTCTTTTGCGTTCCCCTCTTCGCGTCCTGGTTAAGTAATTTTTCATCTCATCTTCAAGGTCACCTCACCTTCACTTCCCCCTCATCTTCATCTTCACCTCATCTTCCGTCGCACTACCCTGCCAAAGGCAGGGTGTGTGTGTGACACATCTGTACAGATGTAAAACTTCTATTAATATACATCTATAAGCGGGGGGTCACCGGGGTCCCGGGGGGGTCGGTGACCAATGAAGACACCTCCCCGGGACCCGTGTAAACGTACCCGCAGGACTTCGGTGGTGCACCTGGGCGCAATTCTAAGACGCAGCTGGTGGCCACCGTAGTCCTATATATATATATACATTTATATTCATCCTTAATTAGGTAACTAAACAAATCTAATTGCATGTTACAGGACTCAGTTCCTGCCGGATCATATAATGATCCATTCTTGTCTAGTGTGTGACACATCTGTATAGATGTAAAACTTCTTTTACTTTATATATATATATATGCGGGGGATCACCGGGGTCCCGGGGGGGTCGGTGATCAACGAAGACACCTCCCCGGGACCCGTGCAAACGTACCCGCGGGACTGTGGTGACGCACCTGGGCGCATGTAAGACGCAGCTGGTGGTCACCACAGTCCCATATATATATAACTTCATCCTTTTCTAAGTAACTAATCTAATCTGCATGTTACAGGACTCAGTTCCTGACGGATCACTCAAATGATCCATTCTAATCTAGTGTGTGTAACATCTGGATAGATGTAAAACTTCCTTCTTTTTCTTTTTTCTTCCCTCTTCTCCCTTCTTAAATAATGCAGGGGGCACAGGTGTGACTCTGGTTCCTGTGCCAACGAAGACGGCCAGAAGTCACAGTGATATCGAAGGGAGACGTCCCTTTGACGTACCTGCAGTGGTTCGACCGTTTGTGGATTAATTTGTTTCCCATCCAATCTGCACATTACAGGATTCAGTTCCTGCCGGATCACTACAATGATCCATTCTTATCTAGTGTGATTCCTATGGTGACTCCGACATGGTGCCATAGGGCCAAGTGAGGCAACCCTGTTTGGGGTGAGCGTCGACTGACTTGAATACCGAATTCACACATTTTAATCTGGTAATTCGTTTAAGTAAAGTGAAACAGGTGGCCTTGCGGTTTTCCAGCCTTTTAGGGTTGTCCCGCTGCCCAGGGTTCCTCGCCGAAATGCTTGTCTATCGGAGTGAAGCCGATCCGAACAGTCAGAAACTTCACTTTTTGTACCTGCAGCTTCAGATTTTGACATGATACATGGTACGAGGAAATGAAGGCAACAGGCATGTCCTTTTCCTGCAGGTGTGGTCTCTTTGGTATCTGGTGAGGTGAAACATATTGTGCACCTAATTCGTTGGAACTTGAAAGCCGTTTATGCCAATTGGGGCAAGACTTGACCACGGTCCCGGAAAGGGAATAACGCACGACCTTCAGGTAGTTAGGAACTGAGTCCTGTTGTTTAATTATATAATTGTTTTGTTTTTGTTTGTCATCAACTAGTCCCCCATTTGGTCCCTAATTCTCCCCGCGTGCCTCTCCTTAATGTGTCGTAGGGTTTAGGTGTGTGCGCTGTTTTGGTCAGGTCCGTTTCGCCGTGTAGGTTGGTTTTGGAGGTCCGTTTGTTCCCCTCCCCCCCCTGCGCTGTTCTGGCCTTCTGCCCGTCGTCTGTGTTCGCCTTTTTCTTCCTTTTGCCTTTCAGGGTTGACCCGGCTCCGGCCGGGTGTGTGTGTGTAACATCTAAATAGATGTAAAACTTCTCTCTTTTTTTCTTCTTCTGTCCTCTCCCTTTCTAATCCTAATACTAATGCAGGGGGCACAGGTGTGGCTCTGGTTCCTGTGCCAACGAAGACGGCCAGAAGTCACAGTGATATCGAAGGGAGACGTCCCTTTGACGTACCTGCAGTGGTTCGACCGTTTGTGGATTAATTTGTTTCCCATCCAATCTGCACGTTACAGGATTCAGTTCCTGCCGGATCACTACAATGATCCATTCTTATCTAGTGTGTGTGTATGTGTGTGCATGCACAGGTGAGTGAGTGAGAGACAGGTGAGTGAGTGAGAGTGTGAGTGAGTGATGTGAGTGTGGCGTGTGTGAGTGAGGGATGTGAGAGTGAGTGAGTGAGGAAGAGTGAGTGAGTGAGAGTGAGCGAGTGAGTGAGTGTGAGTGAGTGAGTGTGAGTGAGTGTGAGTGTGAGTGAGTGAGTGGAGTTAAAGAGTGACAGGGTGAGTGAGTGAGTGAGTGAGTGGGTGGGTGGGTGGGTGAGTGAGTGAGTGAGAGTGAGAGTGAGAGTGAGAGTGAGAGCGAGAGTGAGAGTGAGAGTGAGAGTGAGAGGGTGAGTGAGTGAGTGAGTGGAGGGAGGGAGTGAGTGAGTGGAGTGAGAGTGAGAGTGAGAGTGAGAGTGAGAGTGAGAGTGAGAGCGAGAGTGAGAGCGAGAGTGAGAGTGAGAGTGAGAGTGAGAGTGTGAGTGAGTAATGTGAGTGTGGCGTGTGTGAGTGAGGGATGTGAGAGTGAGTGAGTGAGTGAGGGAGAGTGAGTGAGTGAGTGAGAGTGAGCGAGTGAGTGAGTGTGAGTGAGTGAGTGTGACTGAGTGAGTGAGTGAGTGGAGTTAGAGAGTGAGAGGGTGAGTGAGTGAGTGAGTGAGTGGGTGGGGGTGGGTGGGTGAGTGAGTGAGTGAGTGAGAGTGAGAGTGAGAGTGAGAGTGAGAGCGAGAGCGAGAGTGAGAGTGAGAGGGTGAGTGAGTGAGTGAGTGGAGGGAGGGAGTGAGTGAGTGGAGTGAGAGTGAGAGTGAGAGTGAGAGTGAGAGTGAGAGTGAGAGTGAGAGTGAGAGGGTGAGTGAGTGAGTGAGTGAGAGGGAGTGAGTGAGCGAGTGAGTGAGTGAGAGTGAGTGGTCCAAGTGCCATAGACCAGCATCATGACCTGAGCAGACAAGAAGCCATGATAAGCTGATAAGCAATCAATCTGAAGGAGCTGAGTTGATACATCGCCGTGCCCTGCTTCTGAAGAGCATGACCTGAGCAGACAAGGCATGAATAAACAAGCCATGAGAAGCTGACAAGCAACCAATCTGAATGAGCTGAGTTGATGCATCGCCGTGCCCTGCTTCTGAAGAGCTATACGTTTTTTCTCCTGGTCAGCGAGGTCAACAAGTCGCGTTAAATTTGGACAAAGCTGACGAAAATTTAGCAGTCAAACGCGAGAAATCTCTATGCATCATTGCCCACAACACGCCTGCCACGCAAAAGCGGCGGAGCCCAAGGGACGGCAGGGACGCCAGGGCGTACATCCAACCCCCTGGCAGTTGACATTGTCCCACGCCTGCCACGCAAAAGCGGCGGAGCCCAAGGAACGCCAGAGGGACGCCAGGGCGTACATCCGACCCCCTGGCAGTCCACGCCTGCCACGCAAAAGCAGCGGAGCGAGTGATGTGAGTGAGTGTGAGTGAGTGAGAGTGTGAGTGAGTGAGTGAGTGTGAGTGAGTGAGTGAGTGAGTGAAGTGAGAGAGTGAGAGGGTGAGTGAGTGAGTGAGAGTGAGTGAGTGAGAGTGAGTGAGTGTGAGTGAGGGTGTGAGTGAGTGAGTGAGTGAGAGTGAGTGAGAGTGTGAGTGAGTGAGTGAGTGGGTGGGTGGGTGAGTGTGAGTGAGTGAGTGAGAGGGTGAGTGAGTGAGTGTGAGTGAGTGTGAGTGAGTGAGTGAGAGTGAGCAGTGAGATGATGGGAGGACGGGAGGAGGAGGAGCAGATACAGAACTAAAGACAAAAACCCCACACGTCAATGTGGGGAAAAAGATGGGTATCCGGAGTGATTTGCAGGCGGACCACGATGTGAAGATCTGTGGCTTTGCTTTGGAAAAGGAGGAGGCTCATTTTGATGTTTGTCTGGCCCATAAGGTCCCAAATATTAACTAGGACCTATTTTGCTCAAGTCCTACACTATTGGAAAATGAATAGCTGTACACACCCAAAAGTTCTATTTTCAACCCAAAAGATGCAACAGAAGTCAATTTCTGGGACCAAAAGGCCCCAATATTTAGAACGACATAAGTTTTTTTACCCAGGACTGTCAGGACTGCAAGACAAACGCACCCAAAATGTGACGGTCTAGCAGGATGGACAGGGAAAACACGCTGAAGCATTCAGATTCAATGGTTGTTCTTTGTCATCCCCAATCCAGTTGTGATTTATTTATATAGGTATTATTTGATTGTGTGCAACCACCAAAATTGCTACTCACATGCCAAGGCCCACTCACAGAGGAAAACCTCGCTCTTCACAACAATTTGAACGAGGAGGAGCGGGGTAGACTAGCACCGCAGATGCTCCAATTGCCTTAGATTCAAGCTGACTGAACGGCGCAGGACAAGCATTCCGTGGAGCCGACAGAGGACGGATGGACACAGTTCTGGCTGCGCGAACCAGGGGGCCTCTGGCTGCCCCCTGCCTCCACGTCCTGGAGGCAGGGGGAGCCACAGCCAGGGGCCCCCTGCGTGTGGGTGCCGTCACTGGCGGCCAGCCTACAATCGGCGGCTTGGCCGATTGATTGGTTTCTCAGCCCACATGCGTGTAAAAGCACCTCTGTGTAAAGGCTTCTCTGTGTAAAAACGACTGTGTGTGAAAGCTTCCGTGTGTAAAAGCTCTCTGTGTGAAGACTTCTTTGTGTAAAAGTTTCTGTCTGTAAACGCGCCTGTGTGTTAAAGCTTCTGTGTAAAAACTTCTTTGTGTAACAGCGTCTGTGTGTAACAGCTTCTGTGTGTAAACGCCCTTGTGTCTAAAAGCTCCTCGGTGTAAAGGCTTTTCTGTGTAAACGCTTCTGTGTGCCAACGCGTTTGTGTGTAAAAGCTCTCTGTGTAATCACTTCTCTGTGTAAAAGCTTCTGTGTAAAGACTTCTCTGTGTAAAAGCCTCTGTGTGTAAAAGCTTCTGTGTCTAAGAGCCGCTCTGTGTAAAAACTTCTCTGTGTAAAAGCCCCTGTGTGTGTAAAAGCTTCTGTGCGTAAAAGCTTCTGTGTGTAAACGCGCCTGTGTAAAGCTACTCAACTCACCAGCAGCATTCATCATCATATTTTCTTGTGTGGCGGTATAGCAGGATGGACAGGGAAGACACGCTGAAGCATTCAGATTCAATGGTTGTTCTTTGTCATCCCCAATCCAGTTGTGATTTATTTATATAAGTATTTTTCGATTGTGTGCAACCACCAAAATTTTGCTACTCACATGCCAAGGCAGACTCACAGAGGAAAACCTCGCTCTTCACAACACCTCCAACGAGGAGCGGGGTAGACTAGCACCGCAGATGCTCCAATTGCCTTGGATTCAAGCTGACTGAACGGCGCAGGACAAGGAGTCCATAGAGGCCAGCGAGGACGGCTGGACGCAATTCTGCCTGCACGAGCCAGGGCCTCTGGCTGCCCTGCCTCCGGGACGTGGAGGCGGGGGGAAGCCACAGCCAGGGGCCCCCTGGGTGTGGATCCCGTCGCTGGCGGGCAGCCTCTCTGCGGCGGCTTGGCCGATTGTTGTGTAAGGAGCTCCTCTGTGTAAGGACTTCTCTGTGTAAAAGCCCCTGTGTGTGTAAAAGCTACTCACCAGCAGCATTCATCATCATATTTTCTTGTGTGACGGTGTAGCGGGATGGACAGGGAAAACACGCTGAAGCATTCAGATTCAATGGTTGTTCTTTGTCATCCCCAATCCAGTTGTGATCTATTTATATAAGTATTTTTCGATTTTGTGCAGCCACCAAAATTGCTATTCACATGCCAAGGCCCACTCACAGAGGAAAACCTCGCTCTTCACAACACCTCCAACGAGGAGCGGGGTAGACTAGCACCGCAGATGCTCCAATTGCCTTGGATTCAAGCTGATTGAACGGCGCAGGACAAGGAGTCCATAGAGCCCAGCGAGGACGGCTGGACGCATTTCTGGCTGCACGAACCATCTGCCTCCGGGAAGTGGAGGGGGGGGGAGCGACAGCCAGGGGCGCCCTGGTGTGGATCACGTCGCTGGCGGGCAGCCTCTCTGCGGCGGCTTGGCCGATTGTTGTGTAAGGAGCTCCTCTGTGTAAAGACTTCTCTGTGTAAAAGCCCCTGTGTGTGTGTGTGAAAGCTTCTGTGCGTAAAAGCTTCTGTGTGTAAACGCGCCTGTGTAAAAGCTACTCACCAGCAGCATTCATCATCATATTTCATATTTCTTTTGTGACGGTATAGCGGGATGGACAGGGAAAGCACGCTGAAGCATTCAGATTCAATGGTTGTTCTTTGTCATCCCCAAT
Organism: Cladocopium goreaui; assembly: GCA_947184155.2. Taxonomy (NCBI): domain Eukaryota; class Dinophyceae; order Suessiales; family Symbiodiniaceae; genus Cladocopium; species Cladocopium goreaui. Next base: position 69,114 of record CAMXCT020001069.1, read on the forward strand.
CCACTTGTGATTTATTTATATAGATATTTTTCGATTTTGTGCAGCCACCAAAATCGCTATTCACATGCCAAGGCCCACTCACAGAGGAAAACCTCGCTCTTCACAACACCTCCAACGAGGAGCGGGGTAGACTAGCACCGCAGATGCTCCAATTGCCTTGGATTCAAGCTGACTGAACGGCGCAGGACAAGCATTCCGTGGAGCCGACAGAAGACGGATGGACACAGTTCTGGCTGCGCGAACCAGGGGGCCTCTGGCTGCCCCCTGCCTCCACGTCCCGGAGGCAGGGGGAGCCACAGCCAGGGGCCCCCTGGGTGTGGATCCCGTCGCTGGCGGGCAGCCTCTCTGCGGCGGCTTGGCCGATTGTTGTGTAAGGAGCTCCTCTGTGTAAAGACTTCTCTGTGTAAAAGCCCCTGTGTGTGTGTGTGTGAAAGCTTCTGTGCGTAAAAGCTTCTGTGTGTAAACGTGCCTGTGTAAAAGCTACTCACCAGCAGCATTCATCATCATATTTCTTGTGTGACGGTATAGCGGGATGGACAGGGAAAGCACGCTGAAGCATTCAGATTCAATGGTTGTTCTTTGTCATCCCCAATCCAGTTGTGATTTATTTATAAAGGTATTTTTCGATTTTGTGCAGCCACCAAAATTGCTATTCACATGCCAAGGCCCACTCACAGAGGAAAGCCTCGCTCTTCACAACACCTCCAACGAGGAGCGGGGTAGACTGGCACCGGCAATTGGATTCAAACTGACTGAACGTCGCAGGACAAGGAGTCCACGCCTGCAAGAACCAGGGCCTCTGGCTGCCCTGCCTCCGGGACGTGGAGGCGGGGGGAGCCACAGCCAGGGACCCCCTGGGTGTGGATCCTGTCGTTGGCGGGCAGCCTCTCTGCGGCGGCTTGGCCGATTGTTGTGTAAGGAGCTCCCCTGTGTAAAGACTTCTCTGTGTAAAAGCTCCTGTGTGTAAAAGCTTCTGTGCGTCTCCTCCCTCCAGCTTTCTTTCGGGCCACACTGTCGTCTAGTTTCAATCTGTAACGCCGTTTCTTGTTGAAGAATGCCAAGCACATGTGAAAGCATCGCTCGTTGAAAAATTGAACATAAACAGCGCACAAAGTGCTGTAATTTACAGCATTTTGCGCTGTCAGATGGCAAGAAGCCGTGTAATCCAGCTTGCTTGGCAGCGACCGTTTTGATTCAGCACAAGACCGTCGTACGTTAGGCCTGAAGGGAACATCAGTTTGACTCACTGATGACCATTCTTCCCCACATCTTTGTGTGGGGTTCTTGTTTTTGGTTGTGCGCTTCTGCCTGCCCGCTCCCGCTCCTGCCCGCCCGCCGCCCACACACCACTTGTCCACACACAACTTGTCCACACACAACTTGTCCGCACACACCTTACTCACACACAACTTGTCACCACACAACTTGTCCACACACACAACTTGTCACCACACAACTTGTCACCACACAACTTGCTGTCCACACACAACTTGTCACGCAACTTGTCCACACACAACTTGTCCACACACAACTTGTCACGCAACTTGTCCACACACAACTTACTCACACACACAACTTGTCACCACACAACTTACTCACACACACCTTACTCACACACACCTTGTCCACACACAACTTGTCCACACACAACTTGCTCACACACCTTGTCCACACACAACTTGTCCACACACAACTTACTCACATACAACACTTTGCGTGGCAGACGTGGCACTTGGCAACATCGACCGTCACTTTGCGTTGGCGACATGGACGTGCATTCTGCATGGCATAGACGTGCATTCTGCGTGGCAGGCGTGGCACTTATGGCACTGGACTGGCTCCGGTGACGGGCTTGGGTCTCGTTTGGCGCCGTGGTCGCCGACGCCGTTTGCGTGGCAGGCATGGCGCTTGGCGACATCGACCGTGACTTTGCATGACAGTCGTGGCACTTGGCGACATGGACGTGCATTCTGCGTGGCATAGACGTGCATTCCGCGTAGCCGGCGTGGCACTTATGGCACTGGGCTGGCTCCGGTGACGTGCTTGGGTCTCGTTTGGCGCCGTGGTTGCCACCACCGTTTGCGTGGCCGGCGTGGCACTGGGCGACATGGACCGTCACTTTGCGTGGCAGGCGTGGCACTTCACGACATAGATCGTCACTTTACTTGGCAGGCGTGGCACTTCGTGACATAGATCGTCACTTTGCGTGGCAGGCGTCGGCGTGGCACTTCTATGGCACTGGGCTGGCTCCAGTGACGCGCTTGGGTGGTCACCGGCACCGTTTCACTGGGCGACATCGACCGTCACTCTGCGTGGCAGGCCTGGCGCTTCGCGACATAGATCGTCACTTTGCGTGGCAGGCGTGGCACTTATGGCACTGGGCTGGCTCCCGTGACGTGCTTGGGTCCTGTTTGGCGCCGTGGTCGCTGCCGCCGTTTGAGTGGCAGGCGGGGCACTCTGCGACATGGACGTGCATTCTGCGTGGCAGGCGTGGCACTTCGCGACCTCGACTGTCACTTTGCGTGTAGACGTGCATTCTGCGTGGCAGGCGTAGATTGAAGTTGAGATGTGTTTGCTTGCGAAATTTTAGTGTGTTTCTATTCTTCTTCATGTTCATGTTCATGCTGTTTTTCCCCACATCTTTGTGTGGGGTTCTTGTTCACGCCATCTTTCACAACACCATCTTTCACACACAGCTTTGTCACACACCACCTTTTGCCACACCATCTTTCACACACAACTTTGTCACACACCATCTTTTGCCACACCATCTTTCACACACAACTTTGTCACACACCATCTTTTGCCACACCCTCTTTCGCACACCACTTTGTCACACACCATCTTTCACACACACAACTTTGTCACACGCTCTCTTTCACACACACGCGCGCACCGCCATCTTTCACACACAACTTTGTCACACACACACACACCATCTTTCTTTGTCACACACCATCTTTCACATACAACTTTGTCACACACAACTCTTCACATACAACTTGTTTTACTTCTCGATCCTCCACCTCCTCCTTTGTCTTTCCTTCCTTCCCCGTCCCCGCTACAACATTTGTTGCTCATTATTGGAAGAAGTTGACTTGTGGGGTCCAGATGGGCTTGGACTAAGAAACTGTAAAAACGCTTCCAAACGTCACCTTAGGAAGCGCTGCGGAACAGGGAAGATGAATGGCGATTGTATAGTCATGTGGGTTCAAGTTTCTCTGGCGCGCCCCCCTTGGAGGGGTCGGCGGATATTATATACATATTTATGATATTTATTATCATTTTTTCACGGGTAGTTATAGATCCATGCTGAAACCCATCCCATGCAGGATGCCAAGGAGACCTCGGGGATCGGTCGCTTGGGTGTGCGCTTGCGAGCAAGACAACTTCCGGCCCCTGAGCCCCGCCCTGAGCCATGCCATTGGAGCCATGCCATTGGAGCCATGACGTTCACTTAGTCAACTATAAAGCGTTGACCAAAAGCGGGGCGGGAAACTCAATGTGCTAGCTTTGCGGCTTGCCATCACCAAGGTTGCTCTTTGCTGGCTATCACTACGCAGTCTTGAAACTTGGCATTTTGGCATTTGCAGCCCTTTGATCGATGCCGGATTTGTGCCCAAGAGCTGAGAGTGTCGCGGCCATGTCCCAGGAGTGTTGGTGATCAGAGCTTTGAAACAAAGAGGGTCCCAGGGCAAAATTGCCACTGGGATGCGAACTACGACTTCTCAATACATCGAGTTGACACCTCTTTGGCAGCCACTTGGAGCTGATGATGACATGCACCTGGCTGAATGTACAGAGTTGCATGCATAGGCTATCATTGGTTGCATGACTCAATCTGTTGATGTTGACGACCTATGTGGTCTTTTGCAGTTTCACAAGTCTAAGTTCACTTAGGAGAATTGGAAGACACTTCATTATTGAAGGTAGCATTGAGACACTATACTGGACACATGCAGCAACAGGAATTTCTCTATGCTACATGTGTCTTGATGCCTTCAACATCCTTCAAGTGGCGAAAACATCCGTGCTGTGATTTTTGTCCTTTTCTATCTAACCTAGGTCAGCGTCTTCCGGGAAGGTTGGTTCCAAGACTCCTTTCTTGGGAAAACAGAGATCCTCTTCCTTGACATCGAAGAGTGGTCAGGCCAGCAGATTTGCAGGTGTTAGGGAAAGCGTTGCGTGAAGCCTTACGTCCATGCTGGTCCACGTTGGAGACCAACCCAGAAGGACAAGAGTTATACTTGACTGAGTTTGAGATGGATTTCGGGTTTCCCATTTTGGCACCCATGTCATGTATTTGAATATGTCAAACGTCACGAGACTTTGCCTTCCGTCTAGAACAGGCCAGGTGTTTTTCTTGGGTTTCCTTGCTTCCCGTAGCAACCGTAGCCACACCAGGGCATTGGATGGGCCGACTCCAGAGCGAAAACGCTGAAAGTCTCAAGGTGGTCGAGCTGCAGGCCTCCTTTGATTGGTTTTAGTGTGACATGTGCCACATGTCACACTAAAACCAATCAAAGGGAGGCCTGCAGCTGACATGTGCTGACCCCAACGTGGCCGGTGGCCGGGGCGATCCATCGCTGGGTCAAGGGTTCTTCCACATGGAAGGGCAATTGTGTGACATGCTTCAATGGTCGACAATGCAGCTCTGGCGAAAATGGCCAGAATCGATTTGCAACAAGTCCAGGATGAAAACAGCGTGTAAAGCGTGTAAAGATTTGATGCGGCGGTCCCGTGAACTTGCGATTGGAGACAGACCAAAACATGAGTTACATGAGTTGTTCAGGGGTACTGTATAGTTGCCAACTGGGCCAAGGACAATGTACAATGGGAACGAACCATGTTTCGCCATGCCCCATTGTGTTGCTGGTTCTAACAGAAGAAGCTTTAGGACAAACGAGTGCCCAGTATCTTATTTAGCTGGCATCTGCAATTTCAGAGCTTTGATCCAGCCACGCGTTAAATGACACTGCGAACAGCTTCAAACAGGCAGCAGATGCTAAGTGACCAAAGGCAGGTATGTAACATGTATGTTTCGCAGTGCAGCCCATGAAACCTTGCAAACAGGACATCTTCATTGGAGGAATGCTGCTGATTGCAGTCATCATTTTGAACACTGGCCGTCACAGATGGCATGTCTTGGGAAACTCTGCGATGTTGAATGGTCAGCATGCCACCATGCTGAGCACCGCATACAGGCCAGGTGGTGGGCGTTTGCCGGTTTTTGCCAAAGGGTTTTTACGACCACACTCAAACGAGAAACATTTGGACAGTTTTTTTTTACGCTAAAAAAAGATTGCACATAAAGACTTGCGTGATGCCACGTAAGAATTGCGAAGAACAAATGGGGTAAATCGATCCTTGACACCCCAAACCCAGTTAATTCGATTGCGTTTGTGTGGTGAATTCCGACGCCATCGTCGACATGTGAGGCATGGGCTTTCAGCGTTGCCGGCAGTTTTCAACGGACAGGCAGGGTCAAAACTGCAAACAAAATCAGTGTGAATTCTATGGGGTCATTCTTGACCTGTGCAAAAAAGGTTCTTGTTGAAGTTTGGTCAAAACCCTGATATGCCGGTCAACGCAAAATAGTAGGCAAAGGGATGTTCATTCACCCCATTCATATGGTCCAAATCCACTGGTTTATCGTGGTTTATCATCATTTGCTTGACCTATCCGGTCCTATCCGTGGCAGTTGCGCCGAACTCTCAGGTGGTGGCGATCCACGACAGGTCGCCTCTGGTCGCCTCTGGTCGCCTCTGTGGTTGTGTTTGACTCGTGACCGCGGTCTGGAGAAAGTGACGGGTATGATGCCACAATATGGCACATTGTTCGTTCTCAAATCTACGAGAAACTCGGTTTCAATCCATTTCACAAGTCTACACATACTGCAGACATGTTTGAATAGGATTTACAATATTTATATAGCTGATTGTTCTTGAGCAAGATACTGTGCCACTGAACCTCCCCTTGTGCCTCGTTTTGTTGCCAGGATTTTCTGCCGGCACATCACCGTGGGAGTGCGTGGATCCCATAAATCGGAATCACCGGGATTTGGTCACACTGCATCTACTACATCTACTACATATATATATATACACACGTATATATAGTTATATATAGTTTAATTATATATATAATATAGAATTATATATATATGTATATATACACGTATATGTATATATATAGATTGTGCGACAAAGCTCATTCTGAGGTTCAATTTCTTTGGGTGTGTGGTATTCGTCTTGACAACTCAACCAAAGATGTGCCAGGTCGTGATCCAGACCGTCATGCTAAATATGTACGAACATTTTTTGGTAATCCATCACGAAGGGTAGAAACACTGTTTCCAAAAGATTCCTCCTAGCTGGTCCTTCAGCTAGGTGGTGCAAAGGTTTTGTTCCAACGAGGGAAAACCTACCTTGACTGAAGACTGAGAGGTGCCAGTTTCCCGCCACTGAGGTACAGTAGAGGTACCAGGTAGAGTATTTTAATTTCTGGCTGAGAATGAATAGCATCTCCAACATTGAATGCGTTTCTTGGTGGTATTTAAAAAATAAGACCCATTTGATTATATAAGCGGCCCAAGCTGAGTATGTTTTTGGCCTAAGCCGCTTGCTGTTTGGCTCAGGCCAGAGCGTGTCAAGGGACTTTATCGAGCAGCCACGGCACCACAGCAACCCATCTCTTTGCAGGACAAGGCCTGATTTTTCTACTGGTTTTGTTTGTTGAGTGTGGGATTCATAAGTTACTTTCACCAGAATTTTCGTGGAGTGAGTATCACCAGATAGATCCGAGAAGAACCTGGAATGACTGGTGCCTAGTTTGATTTGTTGCATTCAAATGTCATAAGTGTAGACGGCTTAGACAAGCTGAAAGTTTAGGTTGCGTGGTTTCAGTAGGTTGTGCGGTCGACCCAAACACAGGATATTTTTCTCCTTGGTGATGGACCCCGATAAGATAGGGTCAAGTGAAGCTGTCAATAGCTGGATCAAAGAAAACTCATGCTTCATCAGTGGATGATATTTTTCCAGCCGAACTTCAATGACTTTGCCAGATATGCAACACCCAAATCCTATGGTTTTTCCAACCCAAATCCTATGGTTTTTCCAACCCACCTGTCACGTTATTGGAGTACCAACCACCATGGGTGGCCCAGGTGGACTATGCCTTGTCCAACTTGGAGCAGATGTCGTCTGAGAGGTCTGACTTTCCAGGGACACATGCGTCAACCATTGGACGATTTGGACGTATTGAGTGGTTTGTAAGATTTGTAAGGGAATTATTCCCTGAAACCTGATGGTGGACACTAGAAACATTAGAAACGGCCAGCCAATCTGGTCAGAGCTTCGATAGCTTCTTCTCTGCACCAGGTATGCTTGTTGAGCGTTCACCGTTGCAGCATCTGAGTTTTAGTTTTGCCTGTTTTTTCGTTTCTGTGTTGGGCGGAGTGAGGTGGGATTAATAATAACATGACATGTTTGTTACAGTGCATGGTGCAAGCTCAATAGTTGAAAGTTCAGGAGCTCACATGACTTGACAATCTCTTAAAATATAGTTTCAGGCTTCAGGGGCTTGTGCAATTACAATTTTTCCATGTATGTCAATAGATTACCTTTGCATAGAAGACAGCGACAAAGGACAAAATGGAAGCTGCTATTTATCTTGGCATCTTTGGCAATCTAAATGCCAAGGTCATTGTCCCCAATCAATCTACTCTGACAAATAAGTACCAATAGTTATCAGCATGTATAGATAACTGAAGCCCAGTTGCATACAAGTGGATATCTGCTCAGTATACTACATTCGATTTAGCTGGAAATCGGACAACCCCTTGGAATGATTATAAGATAGATCACGTAAGAAGAAAACCCAGCAGTCTGCCAAAGCCAGCTATTCTCAGTTTCCAGGATGGATCCTCTGAAGTTGCGATATCAAAGGAGGTTGAAGGAGAGCTATGCCAGCTATGCCAGCTGCGGGACACCAAATTTCTCTGGAACTCAACCCGCAGTCTGCCCGTTTTAATCAGCCATTTTTCATCAGATCAACCGATAAACCATTGGGAGTGACGAGCCCAATGGGATGATTGAGCTAAACCCATTTCTCGGAGCTAAACGGAATCCACAGATTCTACAGGAACTACATCAAGCACGGGGGGTGCTCACCTCAAGTCAAATGCTGCGTCTCATGGTCTTGGACTCAGGTGGCACCAGGTGGTGGCTTTTTTTGGGCAGATGAATTCCCTTCCTAAAATTGCAGGAATTTTGATGAATTTTGGATTGTATTCAGGACATTTTCAGGATATTTTCAGCATTTTTAGTCCATCTGTGGAGCAACCCACTTAGGATTAGATGGTATAGGGGTAAAAGCGACTGCGATGGAAGCTGTGTTCCAGAATGAGGGTCCCCTTCCGACTAGCTGCCAGTTCGATGGCCGGGAATAACCCAGTTATAACTAGGAGCACGGCCGGTCACTACACCCGAGCGGGCTTCGACATAGGCTTCACTTTCGGAGCATCCCCTGGTGCTGTACTCCGATGCCGCCAGGCTGTTCGGGTGCGTCGAGCTGAGAGCATATGGAAAGCCAAACAATAAGTGGGTTTAGAAAATCATGTTCCTGCCAGAATTGCTAGTTTTTGGGTTTTTGTATTTTCCAATTCCGGGGGTTGTAGGATCTTCCAACTTTCAACCGCTCTTGTGAAATTGTGGGTCAGGCCGCTAATGGAAGTGGCAACGCAGCGATTGGCAGCGGGGACTTTCAGAAATACGGGTAGTTGCTGCCTGCTGCCTGCTTTTATTGATCCAAACATGGCTGGCAGCACGGTCGATTTGTCCAAAAATTCCGGGATACTCCCTCACAATTTTGATGGTAAACCTTGGGATTTGGGTGCGCCATATTTTCAGCCGATATGCAGTTTCAAAAACCTTGATGTTGGGGGTTGATGATTTTTTCTGTGGTTATACGGTATTACCTTTTGAATTCTTTTGATACTTTTTGTATGGGGAATGATCATCGACGAATCCACAGGAGCCACGGATGTGGTGGTGCTGCAACTGAGGTGGCGAAATTGGAGAATCCAACTCCTAGCTTGGAAGCCCAGTTGCCAATGATTCCAAGCTGTCTCTGATTCTTGGGTCGGATTTGGATTTGCAAAGAGTTGGCCGTTGGCCATCCCAAGAGTCAGCAGTGATGAATGAAGTCCATGCATTTTTTCACAGATCATCCGAACATGGTCTTTCTGAACATGTTTGAACCGAGGCCATTTGGCAGGTGCAAGCCTCTGTTTGGCACTCTATGCCTGTATGCGGAACAAGGTGAGTCGGAATGAGTAGGTGAGCACTCGCTTGTACACCCCAAATTTCACTCGCTTGTGCACTTGCTTTTTCCCTCGCTTGTGCACCCATCATCATCATCATCATCATCATCATCATCATCATCATCATCATCATCACCATCACCATCATCATCATCATCATCATCATCATCATCATCATGGCGGTCTCAGAGGTTTACTGTTGATTCCAGTTTCAGAACATGGTGCCTGTGTGTGCACAGGAACATGAACGTTATTGTCCCACTCCACCCCACCCCACCCCACAGCAAACGATGATGAAAGTGCAGTGCCTGTGTCCGGCAGGAAAGATGATTAGGGTGCGCTAGTTAGTGATTTTTTTCGCACTGGGTGCGCAAGTGAGTGAAATTTATGGTGCGCAAGTGAGTGCGTGGCCGAATGGGATAGGGGATCATGATGAAGAAGGAGTCTGTTCAGCAAAGTGATTATATTTCTGGTTGCTTGTCCTTGTCCGCCCTTGCTTTTTGCCACAACCTTTATCAGCTTGTCGCAGGACCCACAAGATTGCCCAGAAGGCTATGCGCTGAATCGTCTGCTGGCTAAAGTGGTTGAAACCCAGGTTGGGCTGTGCATGGCTGGGTCTGGAACGGGGTGACTGACTGTCAGGGTGTTTTCCCAAATAAGAGGGATGCGTAATTTGGGCAATTCCAATGGTTCTAATTCATTGGGTTTCGGGGTACCCATGGGTACCCCATGATCGATGCAGCTGACGTCCAGTCAGAAAGTTGGCGCACGTCCCATCGCAAAAAACGGTGACATCTCTAACCAATAATAGCTGAGGCTCTAAAGAATAAACCCTGGGATCATAGGACGCATACTCGGTTTTCTGCTTCGGGAGCTGATTTGAAACAATCAACGTGTGAACCAACTCAAAACCCTGCATCGCAAAAATGAGCCAGCGAGCATCCTGACTCATTGTTGTTGGTTAATGTTGGTTGCACTTGATTACCTAGAAGTCAACCATGATTTCTACCCACCCCCCATTTTTACTGTCTAAGATCCCCAATGTGGTTGGATTTCTAGTCTCAACTTCGATGTTCTGTATAGAGCTCACGTAGTCTCCCTCAAAATCTTCAAAATCGGCTGGTTTTCTCACCCAAGTTGTGATGGGTCACCCTCCCCCAATGTTGATTGATCCCAATTCTCAGCGGGTTATATAAGATCCCCAATTTGAGTTGCTTCATATCCAGGTCTGGTATGGTGGACAATCGGTTGAGCTGAAAACCATTCATCCTAGCGAATGAGGAATTCGTAATCCTATAGATTCCTATAGTATTTACAAATGCTATGCACATGCATGCGCACAAATATATATATATACGTATATATATATATATCTGCATATATATATATATGTATATATGTTTACACACACATACACATGTTGAAATCTACATCAAATACACACATGTGAAAACACATATGCACATGCACATACTGAAACCAGTTAACATGTACATACACACATACACATACATGTATATATATTGCGAATGTTTAGTGGGATCCCCAATCACACCTTACCGGAAAGCTGAACCCTGCCAGCCTGATCAACCCAATGCAGAGACCCTGCTGCTGCTTCCTGTTTCACCCGTAGCTCCTACCAAGGCTCAATGCCCTGTCCCGCCCACCACTAAGGACGGCGAGGCGGCCGGCGATGGATGCAAGCAGTGAAAAGCTGTTAAAGGTCAATGGAACCTGAGACATGGATGTGTATGACAAGTGGTTTCACACTGGTCAAAAATCAAAAAGATTAAAAAGTTTATTTCCCATCACATCCATGTTCCTTGGAAGCAGTTCCATCTTTCAGCCACTGCAACCGCTCACGCTTGGAAGCTCTCTGACGCAAGCTTTCTCCTTCGTCAAACAAAGTATATCGCCCTGACTTCAAGCATTCCCGCAACATGCCTGAATCCATACTCTTTGTCAAGGAGTCAGCCAGCATAGCCTGAGTGCTGATCCAACGCATAGCTACGTTCTCTCTAAGGCGCTCACGTATGAGCAAACATTCTAAAGTTGTTCTGTACTCTGTACAGACTGGGACAGAGGTCTTTGTTGCCAGATCGTAGACGCTCTTGCAATCAGTCACTGCGCTGGAAGTGGGTGCTTTGGCCAAAACTTGACTAGGATTCGCCCAGTCTACTGCCGGATCTTTCAACCATTCCCACATCACTCTGATGTATCCCAATCTGTCCAGGGCTGAGCTGAGTGCCATCGATTCTGCACTTAAAGTTGAAGTTACAACTCGAGGTATTTTCCGTGAGCTCCATGCAATGGGGCAGACGACAGTGCGCTCATTTTGAGCTAGCCGAGTGTCCGTTGAAAATTTCAACGTTCCCTGACGTGAAGACAAATCCTTAGAAGTTGAAAAAGAAGCATCAGAAAAGGCACAAAAAGCAACACGATCTTCAGGAATAGGTACCAACATCAAACAAACCGGATGAGTTTTTCCTTCATATAACACTCGATTGGCTTCAATGAGATGTCTCACTTTGGCTCTTGTTACAATGGCCTGCAATTGGCCGGTTTTCGCAGCCAAGTCGGGACGGGTGTGCACTGCTCCATACTGTAAACTGCCGCACAACCGGCGAAGCTGTTGTCGCTCCACCTCTGTGACATTTTCTTCGGGTTGTCCTCTTCTATTTCGGGAAATTTCTATGGGCTCTATCTTTTGGAGGTACCCCATCTGATCCATCTCAATAGTCCCATCATCCCACTGCTTATAGTGGACCCCACAAAAATCAAATTCCCTCTCATTATAAGCCCCGAAATCATAGATACTCCGAAGTTTGGCAATGACCCCTTTAAAATATTCATCACCTGCACCGATGCCATCGTCAACATGAATACCCAAAACTCCTCTAACCTTAGGTTTGCCTTTGGCATCAGGTGTCACCAAACTAAACAGGCAACCATCCATGGGACATGTCAAGAAGCCCAGCGATTCCAACGTTGCTTTGAAGGCCCGATACCACAAAAAGGGAGCATCTACCCTGCCATAGGCTCCCCCCTCTAAACCACATTGGTCACCCTCTTTCATATGCAGGGCTTTTCGGATTTCTCCCGGTGGATGAATTCCAAGAGGTCTGCCATCACCTTCCCCTTTGAGAAAGGCTGTTGAAATGTCAAAGTTAATCAGATCCCATCGGCAACTGGCAGCTTTCTGAAGCAACAGCTGTTTGGCATCCTTGGAAAGAGTTGGAGCGTCATTTGGTACCACACCGATACCAGGATCTTCAAAACCCAATATGATCAGGCGAGCCTTTGCTCTGCGCTCGGTGTTGCCAGGCAGAGGATCCTTCCAAGTCAGGAGCCACCGACACCTCATCACTTGTTCTGGATGCAAGGTGCCTTTGGCCAAACGTTTCACTGTGCCATGATCCAACCAAGCCTTGACCTCCTTTTGTTTTGCCACATCAAACAATTTCTGATCACTGGGACCCAACCTCCGATAGTCGACTTCAACCCTCTTCTTTCGATCCCCTGTTGCAATAAAAACATCCTCAAAAACTTGGGGGTTCTGACAAAGGAGATCAGCCACCGGTGTTTCCATGTCATGGTCTACCAGGTTTAACTCCCAAACCCCACAACCATCCTCACACACTTCTAAATCATCCCCAAAAACACACAGACCATCATCACTATCCGGAACAGGAACAAACCTACCATCATTCAGGTCAGGGGTTTCTTCAACCTGTTGAGGGGGTTCTTCGGAAGCTTCATCCATAGGCTCGGAAACACCACTCGGAAATTGCTCCCCGTCTGGTTGACTTTCCAGAGGAGTCGTTGGAGCATATGAAAATTCGGAAACCGGTGGCTCAGGAATATGTATGCCAGCTGCCATGTTTTCATGAGGTTCTACTTCAGGGTTCCCATTTTCGGGGGTTCCAGGGCCCATGCCTCCACTACTCCCCAAATCAATAAACCCTCTTCCCTGTGGTTTCTCATCCCGAACTTCCCCATTTTCATCTCTAGGCAGATTGGCATATTCCCTCAAGGATGCTGGTCGGATGTGTTCGGGACTGGCACGGATGACACGTCCAAGGTGACTAAGCCAGATGACTTTGGGCTTCTCTGAAACAATGACCTGTGCAGGACCATACCACCTACCCCGCTCGATACGATTGTTTCCCTTTGTTCGTCGCCAATATAAGACCCAGTCACCTTTTTCATATTCTACCTTACCTGGCCGACTCTGTCGCAAGAGAGCTCGTCGAAATGACGAGTCGTTGTCTGCCTGTACAAAGGCTCTCCGGGCACTCTCCCTACGCTGCAAGGCCGCTCGAAAACGGATACCCTCTGGGGACGAGCTCTCTGCAAGGCTGTGACTGGCCGCATCGAAGTCTGAGGTAAGAGAGCCTGGAAGGCGCCTTGACTTTCCCAGTAGACATTGCTCTGGGGTAAAGCCATTGACTCGGCTCAAGGAATTCTTAGCAGCAAACGCTTGACGCAAACATCGAGAAAAATCCTCAACAGTGAGGATACTTTGATCCTTCTCCATACGAGTCAACATATTTTTGATGATGCGTCCATGCGCCTCAGCTCTACCATTCTGCCAATGCGACTCAGCAGCTGTCATTGATACCCTGATTCCCTCACTTTGGAGAGCAGCGGACCATTCGTCACTGATGTATTCCCCTGCCGGGTCCAAGTACAGCAACGTGCATGGTCCGGCCCATTGGACCCAGGCTTGTAGGAAGACTCGAATTTGGTCCTCAACCTTTCGCGCACACACTGCACCTAGATGATACAAGGTAGACTCATCAATGAAATGCATGAAATGAAAAGTCTTCCCCTGGGCATTTGTCCAATAAGCCCCATCGGCTCCGACAACATCATTGAAATCCAGGTTTTCATGAATGCGACTTGGTTGGGACAACTTTGGTCGATTTTGGGTTTCAACACAAGTATCACAACTCATATCTTTCGCCCCGGCTACAATCTCAGGCTTAGCCCCTCGTTCCGTGAGAAAACGAACCATCTTATCAGGATCAGGATGACCAAGATTGTTATGCAAACGCCTAAGCTCAACTTGTTCCCCCTTATCCAACATGAGAAACCCAGGCCCCGATTTAGGGATAATTCGGGGGACCCATGCAAAATTTTCCCCATTGGAATTGGAGGGCTCGGCCATGACTTGATCTTCATTTGGAACGCAGACCGGAGACTGGCCTTCGGCACTGTCTCGGTCGGAACTGACAGCGGCACTCGGAGGATCCACCACAACACCATCTTCATCCTTAATCCCAAAAATAGAGAGTGAAATTCTGGCTGCCCCAGTGGACCTGATCTGCCGAGCACGTGTGAGCGTGCTCCATTTTTCGGGAGGCCCCAAATCAACAATCTCCCCCGAGTTGCGTGCCACCAAGACTGTTTTCCGCCAGGGAAACACTTCACAGTTTGCTGCGGCCGGCTGGATACGGTGTCTGTCTGTACCCCGGCATGCAACCACCAGTTTCACTGTCATGTCAGGCACCAGTTGTTGAACCATTCGGAACACGGCATCACCCTCTTCCCCCTTATAGAAAGCATTTCCTACTCTTGGGGTGGAATGTCCAGCTTGACGGAACACATCATGCCATGTGGGTGCTTTGCCATACAGTGAATTTTCTGGTTGTTTCAAGCTGACGCGACGTCTTTTCTGGAGCTGCAATGCCTCTTGTGCCATTTCGGGACGTTCGTGATCCTCAAGGCCTAAAACCATTTCTTCTAAAACCAAAGGAGTCTCCCGATGTCGGGATTCGGCCAAAAGAACCCTAGCAACTCGCCGTGCGAACTGTGAGGTGTATGTTTGTGCATAGTGTGACACTGTTTTCCATGAACCCTCATGTTTGAACTTTCCTTGAATTGGTTGGTGATCATGATCACCTCGACATGTTTGTGTGTTGAGATTCAAAAAGAGTGTCCGACATGTGGTGTTTAAAGTGGTCCTTTTCCTGAGAAAACCTGAGGCTGAAGGCAATCTAAGCTTCCCAACCTGGCACATATCAAAAGTGGCTGGCAGCGTTCCCAGAGCCATGTCGGACAGTTCCGGCTGAGCAGTCATCTCTGATCCTTGTGGTTGTTCATGATGGTAGTGCCGTGACTGACTCACCTGATGAAGGTACAACTGATTACATAACATCAAATGTGGTATATCAGCTTCCCTCCGTTCCATGATTTGATCCAACATCTTTACACTTCGTCCCATGTTGAACCTTGAGAAGTTTCCCCATAGTTTGCATTCGGGTGCTACCCATATGTTGCGGGGTTCCAACAAGTAAATCCATGACCACAGTTTCTTCTGACCCGATGATGTTCCCAGATCCCCATCTTGCTTGGTAAATCGAACTGCTCTACCCCCCAAAAGATTAACTTGCTTGGTTAATTGGGACTCAGTATCGCAGTAGACTTCAAGAAGATCGATCCCATTGGTGGTCTTGGTCATACTTTTCTTTAAATTGGAATTCCCCAACATGTTGAGATTCTTTCCCCGACATTTATATACCCGTTCACTTTTGAACACATATGCCGGATCTTTTTTGAGTGTGGACAAACCGCCCTCGATTTGGTGGGTAAGATTATTCAATTTCTCTGCCATCTGGATCAGTTGCTCTCCGGATGTTGAAACACTTCGGTGCCCGACGTCTCCTTCTGCAGCTCGCGCTGCAAGATGGCAATCTGTGTCTGAATCTGCACGATCTTCTCCTTGTTGGGCTGGGTCTCCATCTTGGTCGTTGGATTGTCGAGGACCCTCTTGCCCTTGTTCCCCTCGCATGGAACCGATGTTTCCACCGGTATCTGGGTCCATTCCTCGAGATCGGACTGCTTGTCCTTCTCCTTGAGCTTGCCCTGACTGATCGGCTGAGGCACTGTGTTCGAGGCCATCGAAGACATCGGCGGCACTGGCATCTGCGGTGGTGTCATCGGAGGGCCCTGTGAAGTCGAAGGACTCCCCTGTCGGCCACGTCTCTTGGCCTCCTCGCTGGCCGCTCGACGAGCTCGACTGTACATCTGAAAACTTCGAACCCACGAGGACACCCCTCTGCGGTTCCACATCTGGTTGACATAGCCCTGGTCCAGTTCGTAGATGGCCGCGAAGCTCTTTGAAGCATGCTTGCCCGATGGAGCTTTGAGATACCCCCAATCCGTGAGAGTATTGATATCCGGAGGCCTCACCAAGGCCTGCGGAAGATCTCCGTGGGTGTGATAGCCCATCAGATTTCCATCCATGGGCGTGGTCAGCATGCGGTCGAGATAGTTCGGCCCTTGGAGATTCGCCATGTCGACCAGATGCGGTCTCACTGAAAATACCCCGGGCTGGACGATCTTGGTCACTCAGAAGAGCTGCGTTGCACGCAGAATCTTTTCGGTTCACTCGGCTCATACCTTGGTGATCATTAACTGAATTTTCCTTAGGAAACATGTTCTGAATTCCATCCTGAGTGGACATGTCATGCATATGGTGGGTGACGGCAGCATGAACCTGTGGCGTTTTCATGTTGTCATGTTTTGAATCATTCAGTTTGTCTCCAAGTGTTCCATCCGTTTTCAATGACATTGTTCCGTTTTCATGTCTCGTTTCGTTTGTGAATGATTCCTCAGTGGGTGCACAGAGTGTGTGTGAAGGTGCATCACTCAGGTGGGGAGTTTTGTTCAACAAATCAGTCACCTTCACTCCCAGCAGATTTTTCCGGACATGAAATAAAGGAATGGTCTCTTCACAACCACGAAAACCCAAACACTTTCCTTCAACATCAATAATACCCTTCAACCCTTTCAAAATGGCACTTGAGATCAGGAAAGGAGTATGTCCCGGCACGACTTCAATTCGAAGCCATCCTTTTTGCGCGCGAGGGAGCATGACAGCACAATTGCTCGTCAGTTTGCCAGCATTGCCAAACTTGAAAACAACACCTTCCGAGGGGACCTGCATAACCCTCTTTCCAATTTGGGGGGGTAAACTGCGAACCAACTTCTTCAACCGTTCAGCCCCTATGACGGCACGGCTGGCACCAGTGTCGATGATTGCTTCATCATCGGCCTCCTCTGCGCTAAAAATTGAAACAGCAGGTGCGGACGTCGTACCTGCATTCTTCAAATCCAGTGGATGGGCTTCGAAAGACACAGCAGCCCGAGCGTCGCAGGACATGTCATGTTTCCTACAACAATTTAAAAGTTTGTGGGTCAAGTTCATGGACCATTGTGTTGTTCCCAAAAAGCAACATTCAACCCGATCCGAACACTCAGCATGAAAAACATGTCCATGAATTTTTCCCAAGTCCTCCAGGTATGCCACAGCGCCCTGAGGAAGGTCATCAACGACTTCCACAGCAGCATCAAGCCCGATGTCCTCCGTGATGACCATCACCTCCTCATCGGTCTGAAGGATGCCCGTGAAGGATTCCATCTCATTTGGCTTTTTGCCCAAGCCTCCAGGAGTAGGAGTGGAAGAGAGAGGGCATTCTCTCTTCCAGTGACCGGCTTGTCCACATCGCCGGCAAGTGGAGTTCGCTATGCGATCTGCCAGGCTCCTGCGGCGACCCCCAAAGCTCTGATTGCCCTGAGCTCCAAAACGAGCACCACCCCCAGGAGACTTTCCCTTCTTGCCCTTTCCACGGCCTTTGGACCCCGTCACTGGCCAGAAACCACGGCCCTTGGCCTTGTCTCTCAGGCGCTGCCTGGCTTCCTGATAACTGGTAAAACAGGCAGCCAGGTCCTGACTTTCCTGACAGGCAGTCAGGATCTGCTCCTCGAACTCCTGTATGAACATGGCATCGAATAAATTACGATTCAGAAACTTTACCCGATTCAGCAACTCCGATTCAGAAACTCCAAGGATTCAGAAACTCCGGGTTGTCCCGATTCAGAAACTCCACCTTGTCCCGATTCAGCAACTCCACCTTGTCCCGATTCAGCAACTCCACCCTGTCCCGATTCAGCAACTCCACCCTGTCCCGATTCAGCAACTCCACCCTGTCCCGATTCAGCAGCTCCACCCTGTCTCGATTCAGCAACTCCACCCTGTCCCGATTCAGCAACTCCACCCTGTCCCGATTCAGCAACTCCACCCTGTCCCGATTCAGCAACTCCACCCGGTCCCGATTCAGCAACTCCACCCGGTCCCGATTCAGCAACTCCACCCTGTCCCGATTCAGCAACTCCACCCTGTCCCGATTCAGCAACTCCACCCTGTCCCGATTCAGCAACTCCACCCTGTCCCGATTCAGCAACTCCACCCTCTCCCGATTCAGCAACTCCACCCTGTCCCGATTCAGCAACTCCACCCTCTCCCGATTCAGCAACTCCACCCTGTCCCGCTTCAGCAACTCCAACCTGTCCCGATTCAGCAACTCCTCCCTGTCCCGCATCCTTCCCTTGCATAGAGTTCTTGTCACCATTGCAAGTCATTTTCTAAACTTCCCCCCCCCAAGCTCTGCATGCAATAGTAGTCATCAATGCATACCTTCCCTTTCACAGAGTTCTTGTCACGATTGCAAGTCATTTTCTAAACTTCCCCCCCAAAAGCTCTGCATGCAATGGTATTCCTCAATGCACATCCTTCCCTTTCACAGAGTTCTTGTCACGATTGCAAGTCATTTTCTAAACTTCCCCCCCCCAAAGCTCTGCATGCAATGGTAGTCCTCAATGCACATCCTTCCCTTTCACAGAGTTCTTGTCACGATTGCAAGTCATTTTCTAAACTTCCCCCCCCAAAGCTCTGCATGCAATGGTAGTCCTCAATGCACATCCTTCCCTTTCACAGAGTTCTTGTCACGATTGCAAGTCATTTTCTAAACTTCCCCCCACCCAAAGCTCTGCATGCAATGGTAGTCCTCAATGCACATCCTTCCCTTGCATAGAGTTCTTCTCACGGTTGCAAGTCATTTTTATAAACTTCCCGCCCCAAAGCTCTGCATACAATGGTATTCCTCAATGCACATCCTTCCCTTTCATAGAGTTCTTGTCAAGATTGCAAGTCATTTTCTAAACTTCCCCCCCGAAAAGCTCTGCATGCCATGGTATTTCTGAATGCGCATCCTTCCCTTGCATAGAGTTCTTGTCACCATTGCAAGTCATTTTCTTTTCTAAACGTCCCATCTTCCCCCCCGAAAAGCTCTGCATGCAATGGTATTTCTGAATGCGCATCTTTCCCTTGCATAGAGTTCTTGTCACCATTGCAAGTCATTTTCTAAACTTCCCACCCTAAAGCTCTGCATGCAATGGTATTTCTGAATGCGCATCCTTCCCTTGCATAGAGTTCTTGTCACCATTGCAAGTCATTTTCTACACTTCCCCCCCCAAGCTCTGCATACAATGGTATTCCTCAATGCACATCCTTCCCTTTCATCGAGTTCTTGTCACCTTTGCAAGTCATTTTCTAAACTTCCCCCCCCAAAGCTCTGCATGCAATGGTAGTCCTCAATGCACATCCTTCCCTTGCATAGAGTTCTTCTCACGGTTGCAAGTCATTTTTATAAACTTCCCCCCCCAAAGCTCTGCATGCAATGGTAGTCCTCAATGCACATCCTTCCCTTGCATAGAGTTCTTGTCACGGTTGCAAGTCATTTTTATAAACTTCCCCCCCCAAAGCTCTGCATACAATGGTATTCCTCAATGCACATCCTTCCCTTTCATAGAGTTCTTGTCACCATTGCAAGTCACTTTCTAAACTTCCCCCCCCCAAAGCTCTGCATACAATGGTATTCCTCAATGCACATCCTTCCTTTTCACAGAGTTCTTGTCACGATTGCAAGTCATTTTCTAAACTTCCCCCCCTAAAAGCTCTGCATGCAATGGTATTTCTGAATGCACATCCTTCCCTTGCATAGAGTTCTTCTCATGGTTGCAAGTCATTTTCTAAACTTCCCCCCCCCCAAAGCTCTGCATGCAAGGGTAGTCCTCAATGCACATCCTTCCCTTTCATAGAGTTCTTGTCACCATTGCAAGTCATTTTCTAAACTTCCCCCCCCAAAGCTCTGCATGCAATGGTAGTCCTCAATGCACATCCTTCCCTTGCATAGAGTTCTTCTCACGGTTGCAAGTCATTTTTATAAACTTCCCCCCCCAAAGCTCTGCATACAATGGTATTCCTCAATGCATACCTTCCCTTTCACAGAGTTCTTGTCAAGATTGCAAGTCATTTTCTAAACTTCCCCCCCGAAAAGCTCTGCATGCAATGGTATTTCTGAATGCGCATCTTTCCCTTGCATAGAGTTCTTGTCACCATTGCAAGTCATTTTCTAAACTTCCCACCCTAAAGCTCTGCATGCAATGGTATTTCTGAATGCGCATCCTTCCCTTGCATAGAGTTCTTGTCACCATTGCAAGTCATTTTCTACACTTCCCCCCCCAAGCTCTGCATACAATGGTATTCCTCAATGCACATCCTTCCCTTTCATCGAGTTCTTGTCACCTTTGCAAGTCATTTTCTAAACTTCCCCCCCCAAAGCTGCGCATGCAATGGTATTCCTCAATGCACATCCTTCCCTTTCACAGGGTTCTTGTCACGATTGCAAGTCATTTTCTAAACTTCCCCCCCCCAAAGCTCTGCATGCAATGGTAGTCCTCAATGCACATCCTTCCCTTTCACAGAGTTCTTGTCACGATTGCAAGTCATTTTCTAAACTTCCCCCCCCCAAAGCTCTGCATGCAATGGTATTCCTCAATGCACATCCTTCCCTTGCATAGAGTTCTTCTCACGGTTGCAAGTCTTTTTATAAACTTCCCCCCCAAAGCCCTACATGTGCATGCAATAGTAGTCATCAATGCATACCTTCCCTTTCACAGAGTTCTTGTCACGATTGCAAGTCATTTTCTAAACTTCCGCCCCAAAAAGCTCTGCATGCAATGGTATTCCTCAATGCACATCCTTCCCTTTCACAGAGTTCTTGTCACGATTGCAAGTCATTTTCTAAACTTCCCCCCCCCAAAGCTCTGCATACAATGGTATTCCTCAATGCACATCCTTCCCTTTCACAGAGTTCTTGTCACGATTGCAAGTCATTTTCTAAACTTCCCCCCCCCAAAGCTCTGCATGCAATGGTAGTCCTCAATGCACATCCTTCCCTTTCACAGAGTTCTTGTCACGATTGCAAGTCATTTTCTAAACTTCCCCTCCCCCCCAAAGCTCTGCATGCAATGGTAGTCCTCAATGCACATCCTTCCCTTGCATAGAGTTCTTCTCACGGTTGCAAGTCATTTTTATAAACTTCCCCCCCCAAAGCTCTGCATACAATGGTATTCCTCAATGCACATCCTTCCCTTTCATAGAGTTCTTGTCAAGATTGCAAGTCATTTTCTAAACTTCCCCCCCGAAAGCTCTGCATGCAATGGTATTTCTGAATGCGCATCCTTCCCTTGCATAGAGTTCTTGTCACCATTGCAAGTCATTTTCTAAACTTCCCCCCCCAAGCTCTGCATATAATGGTATTCCTCAATGCACATCCTTCCCTTTCATCGAGTTCTTGTCACCTTTGCAAGTCATTTTCTAAACTTCCCCCCCCAAAGCTCTGCATGCAATGGTAGTCCTCAATGCACATCCTTCCCTTGCATAGAGTTCTTGTCACCATTGCAAGTCATTTTCTAAACTTCCCCCCCCCAAGCTCTGCATACAATGGTATTCCCAATGCACATCCTTCCCTTTCATCGAGTTCTTGTCACCATTGCAAGTCATTTTCTAAACTTCCCCCCCCAAAGCTCTGCATGCAATGGTAGTCCTCAATGCACATCCTTCCCTTGCATAGAGTTCTTGTCACGGTTGCAAGTCATTTTTATAAACTTCCCCCCCCAAAGCTCTGCATACAATGGTATTCCTCAATGCACATCCTTCCCTTTCATAGAATTCTTGTCACCATTGCAAGTCATTTTCTAAACTTCCCCCCCCCCAAAGCTCTGCATACAATGGTATTCCTCAATGCACATCCTTCCTTTTCACAGAGTTCTTGTCACGATTGCAAGTCATTTTCTAAACTTCCCCCCTAAAAGCTCTGCATGCAATGGTATTTCTCAATGCACATCCTTCCCTTGCATAGAGTTCTTCTCACGGTTGCAAGTCTTTTTTTAAACTTCCCCCCCCCAAAGCTCTGCATGCAATGGTATTCCTCAATGCACATCCTTCCCTTGCATAGAGTTCTTGTCACCATTGCAAGTCTTTTTATAAACTTCCCCCCCCAAAGCCCTACATGCAATAGTAGTCATCAATGCAAATCCTTCCCTTGCATAGAGTTCTTGTCACCATTGCAAGTCATTTTCTGAACTTCCCCCCCCCCAAAGCTCTGCATGCAATGGTAGTCCTCAATGCACATCCTTCCCTTTCACAGAGTTCTTGTCACGATTGCAAGTCATTTTCTAAACTTCCCCGCCCCCAAAGCTCTGCATGCAATGGTAGTCCTCAATGCACATCCTTCCCTTGCATAGAGTTCTTCTCACGGTTGCAAGTCATTTTCTAAACTTCCCCCCCGAAAAGCTCTGCATGCAATGGTATTTCTGCATGCGCATCCTTCCCTTGCATAGAGTTCTTGTCACCATTGCAAGTCATTTTCTAAACTTCCCCCCCCAAAGCTCTGCATACGATGGTATTCCTCAATGCACATCCTTCCCTTGCATAGAGTTCTTCTCACGGTTGCAAGTCTTTTTTTAAACTTCCCCCCCCAAAGCTCTGCATGCAATGGTATTCCTCAATGCACATCCTTCCCTTGCATAGAGTTCTTGTCACCATTGCAAGTCTTTTTATAAACTTCCCCCCCCAAAGCCCTGCATGCAATGGTAGTCCTCAATGCACATCCTTCCCTTTCACAGAGTTCTTGTCACGATTGCAAGTCATTTTCTAAAACTTCCCCCCAATTCGCTCTGCATTGCAATGTTTAGTCCTCAATTGATATCTTCCCTTACACAGAGTTCTTGTCACGATTGCAAAGTCATTTTTCTAAAACTTCCCCCACCAAAGCTCTGCCTGCAATTGTAGTCCTCAATGCACATTCCTTCCCTTTCAAAGGTCTTGTCACGATTTGCAAGTCATTTTTAAACTTCCCCCCCCCAAGCTCGGCTGCAATGGGTTAGTCTCAATGCACATCTTCCCTTTCACAGAGTTATTGTCACGATGACGTCCTTTTCTAAACTTTCACCCCCCAAAGTCTGCATCAATGGTAGTCCTTCCAATGAACATCCTTCCCTTGCATAGAGTTCTTATCAAGATTCCAAGTCATTTTCTAAACTTCCCCCCCCCAAAGCTCTGCATGCAATGGTATTCCTCAATGCACATCCTTCCCTTGCATAGAGTTCTTCTCACGGTTGCAAGTCTTTTTATAAACTTCCCCCCCCAAAGCCCTACAAACGATTGCTCATTTTCTAAACTTCCCCCCAAAGCTCTGCATACAATGGTATTCCTCAATGCACATCCTTCCCTTTCACAGAGTTCTTGTCACGATTGCAAGTCATTTTCTAAACTTCCCCCCCCAAAGCTCTGCATGCAATGGTATTCCTCAATGCACATCCTTCCCTTGCATAGAGTTCTTGTCACCATTGCAAGTCATTTTCTAAACTTCCCCCCCCCCAAAGCTCTGCATACAATGGTATTCCTCAATGCACATCCTTCCCTTTCATAGAGTTCTTGTCACCTTTGCAAGTCATTTTCTAAACTTCCCCCCCCAAAGCTCTGCATGCAATGGTAGTCCTCAATGCACATCCTTCCCTTGCATAGAGTTCTTGTCACGGTTGCAAGTCATTTTTATAAACTTCCCCCCCCAAAGCTCTGCATACAATGGTATTCCTCAATGCACATCCTTCCCTTTCATAGAGTTCTTGTCACCATTGCAAGTCATTTTCTAAACTTCCCCCCCCCCAAAGCTCTGCATACAATGGTATTCCTCAATGCACATCCTTCCTTTTCACAGAGTTCTTGTCACGATTGCAAGTCATTTTCTAAACTTCCCCCCCTAAAAGCTCTGCATGCAATGGTATTTCTGAATGCACATCCTTCCCTTGCATAGAGTTCTTCTCACGGTTGCAAGTCTTTTCTTTAAACTCCCCCCCCCCAAAAGCTCTGCATGCAATGGTATTCCTCAATGCACATCCTTCCCTTGCATAGAGTTCTTGTCACCATTGCAAGTCTTTTTAATAAACTTCCCCCCCCAAAGCCCTACATGCAATAGTAGTCAATCAATGCAAATCCTTCCCTTGCATAGAGTTCTTGTCACCATTGCAAGTCATTTTCTAAAACTTCCCCCCCCCAAAGCTCTGCATGCAATGGTAGTCCTCAATGCACATCCTTCCCTTTCACAGAGTTCTTGTCACGATGGCAAGTCATTTTCTAAACTTCCCCGCCCCCAAAGCTCTGCATGCAATGGTAGTCCTCAATGCACATCCTTCCCTTGCATAGAGTTCTTCTCACGGTTGCAAGTCATTTTCTAAACTTCCCCCCCGAAAAGCTCTGCATGCAATGGTATTTCTGCATGCGCATCCTTCCCTTGCATAGAGTTCTTGTCACCATTGCAAGTCATTTTCTAAACTTCCCCCCCCAAAGCTCTGCATACGATGGTATTCCTCAATGCACATCCTTCCCTTGCATAGAGTTCTTCTCACGGTTGCAAGTCTTTTTTTAAACTTCCCCCCCCCAAAGCTCTGCATGCAATGGTATTCCTCAATGCACATCCTTCCCTTGCATAGAGTTCTTGTCACCATTGCAAGTCTTTTTATACACTTCCCCCCCCAAAGCCCTACATGCAATAGTAGTCATCAATGCAAATCCTTCCCTTGCATAGAGTTCTTGTCACCATTGCAAGTCATTTTCTGAACTTCCCCCCCCCCAAAGCTCTGCATGCAATGGTAGTCCTCAATGCACATCCTTCCCTTTCACAGAGTTCTTGTCACGATTGCAAGTCATTTTCTAAACTTCCCCCCCCAAAGCTCTGCATGCAATGGTAGTCCTCAATGCACATCCTTCCCTTTCACAGAGTTCTTGTCACGATTGCAAGTCATTTTCTAAACTTCCCCCCCCCCAAAGCTCGGCATGCAATGGTAGTCCTCAATGCACATCCTTCCCTTTCACAGAGTTCTTGTCACGATTGCAAGTCATTTTCTAAACTTCCCCCCCCCCCGCTCTGCATGCAATGGTAGTCCTCAATGCACATCCTTCCCTTGCATAGAGTTCTTCTCACTCGGTCCGGTTCCCATTCTACGGCATGCCCGGCACACCCTGCCTGTAGATTTCCTATTTTTGAAACTTCCGCCACCGCCTTGCGCAGTACTACTGGTAATTTCTCATTTATTTTCTAGATTGTGTATTCCCTTGCAATTATATATATATATATATACAGTATAAAGTATACACATATTCTGTATATATTCTTGATGGCAATGAGTTTTTCTGGAGTCTGCAGGTTTCATTTGAACAGTAAAATCTCAGTAACTTTTACGCGCACAAATCCCCGAATTTTCCACTAGCACTGTATAGCAGCTATAGCAGATTCAGCCACCACCTGGAAACATGAATGACCAGCTGCCGATGACGTGGCAGAGCACAGTGTACAGTAGGATGTTTGTTGAACACACACTAATATATTTCCGAAACGAATGAATTCAAAACGGTTCGGCTCTGACAGCGTGACCATGTCGGATGCGGGGTGCTCCGCAAGCTTTCCGAGAACGTGTCTCGGCAATCGGCATCAGGGATCACATGGGTGCAATTTACAATGTCTGGAAGGGGGTCCAGGACCACACCCGTTCCATACCCCTGTTGTACGCCAGTTTGAAGGAACCGGTCCATACCTTGAGCCATGTGTTTCGAACCACACATAGATAAAGATAAACAATATATACATACAGATATATATATATATATGCATATTTACATAGATATGTGTATATATATATAGTTTAAAGACTACCTTTTCTATGCTCAAGCTCTGCGATTGTGTTGGCAAGTCTGTGCTTGCAGCACTTACAGCTGCTACCTACTTTCTTGTGTTGGTCGGGATGTGCTGGGCTGCTGCCAGTTAGCAGTCAAAGAATAGATTGCTTCTGATCCTTCCTCCTTCTCACTTACAGTTGCTGCCCGCTGTCGCACAGGCTGTGCTGTTTGATGGTAGACATGCGTTTGCGTGCTGCCAGCTGGCAGTCTATAAGAATTGCTTGCTGCGTTAGTTTAGCTCCAAACTGCCAATTTTGATAAAGATTTGCTACGGTGGCAGTGCTGTCATACGAACTTTTTTTTTTAAGGGATCAAAAAGGCACTTCAACCGTCATCAGGGAACACGCACGTCACCTCCTCTGAACAATATATTGTTTGGGACATAAACTGCAACCTTATCAGGGATCAAATTCGCCTCAACTTTTGGACAGCAAATTTTTGGGGATATCAACTGCAACCTTCTTGGGGCATCAATTAGGCAACCTCTTTTTGAAACAGGTATTAAATAGGCTATGAAATCGGATATTCATTTAATAAATTGGGATTCATGTGAATAAAACCTTAGATTGGGTTATTACTTGCGATCGTCACCAGGGATCACATACAGCACTCCCTTACAATTAATTGAATGGGATGTCAGCTTGAAATTTCAAGCGGAACGAACTACGACACCGTCCCGGTTAACAAGGTATTGAATGAAAAATGCAATGGAATCTTCATAAGGGATCGGATATTATACCCCCTTGCGTGATGTATTGAATAGGATATGGACTTGAATCTTGATCAGGAATCAAATATGTTGCTTCCTTTGAACACTGCATTGATTGTGGTTGTTCCTTCCATGTGCGTAAGGGATCAAATAAGCAGCAGCCAAGTCCCTAGAAAGAATTAGTTAGGTTACAGCCAACATGCTGCGTTCTGACTTGAAGCCACAGCCAAGTAATGCTTTTGATCCTAAGGAATCCGTTTGATCCATCAAAGCTGCTTGCTGAGAGGGCCGCAAAGAACGCATTGCGCCTGGTCCAGCACGATAGCATTCAGACACGTAGTTCTCACGCAACTTTGTCCTTTGTTTCTGGTAAAGAGTGGGTGCATGACTGCAAGGATTTTGGATGCTGCAAGTTCGTTGGCAATTTGTATTCCATTTCCTTTGCAGTGATGCTCTAAGTTGAAACCGCTGCCAAGCAATGCTGGTGATTCCCAGGTTGAATCCTTTGGATCTGTCAAAGCTGCCTGCCGAGAAGGGCCCGACGAACGAACCGTATCTAGTCCTGCATTAATATTCAGACATGCAGATCCCACGCAATGAGTCTGTGACCGCAAGGATTTTTGGATGATGGAAGTTATTTGGGAATTTGTAATCCATTTACCTTACAGCCAACAAAATCCGGCAAACAAACCTATGGTGCTACAATTTGCAGCCATGACTAAGCAATGCGGATGCGGGTGATCCCCAGGAATCCTTTTGATCCATCAAAGTTGCTTGCTGGGCGGGAAGCGAAGAACCAACCGCGCCTGTTGCTGCACTAGGATTTAGACATGAAGCTATCATGCAACTTTGGCCCTTGCCTCCCGTAGAATCTGCAGGATTTTCGATTTCCGAGACTTCAACTTGGTTTGGTTGCCTATTTTGTGATCTGACATAGTTTGTCAGGCATGGGCTGTGGTAATTTGACGACGCTGCTCAGTAATGCCTGTGCTGCTGGTGATGCTCAGGAATCCTTTCGATCCATCAAGACTTCTCGCAGCGCGGGGCGTGACGATCACAAAGCCGCTTGCCAGAGACGGCGCTAGATTTACATATTTGGTCTTGCCAGACAGATGGCCGTTTTGATCCGGCAACGATTTTTTTTGAGACAGCACGCTTGTAGCTTGCGTGCTTGTCAGCATGAGGTCTGCAGATGGTGCTTCCATGCAGCTCATGCCGTGCCTGAGCTGGCCATGTTCTGTGTGTTTTACCACGGGGGTCGGGATGGGAACGTGGGCAGCCAACTTGCAATCAGACCTTTTTTAACTCTGTTTCTTTTCATGGCTCTCGGCTGTTTTCATCTCACCTACAGAAATGCGTGATTTGTGTCGTGATTGAAGTTACTTGGGAATTTGTAATCCATTTACCTTACAGCCGACAAAATCCGGCAAACAAACCTATGGTGCTACAATTTGCAGCCATGACTAAGCAATGCGGATGCGGGTGATCCCCAGGAATCCTTTTGATCCATCAAAGTTGCATGCTGAGCGGGAAGCGAAGAACCAACCGCGCCTGTTGCTGCACTAGGATTTAGACATGAAGCTATCATGCAACTTTGGCCCTTGCCTCCCGTAGAATCTGCAGGATTTTCGATTTCCGAGACTTCAACTTGGTTTGGTTGCCTATTTTGTGATCTGACATAGTTTGTCAGGCATGGGCTGTGGTAATTTGACGACGCTGCTCAGTAATGCCTGTGCTGCTGGTGATGCTCAGGAATCCTTTCGATCCATCAAGACTTCTCGCAGCGCGGGGCGTGACGATCACAAAGCCGCTTGCCAGAGACGGCGCTAGATTTACATATTTGGTCTTGCCAGACAGATGGCAGTTTTGATCCGGCAACGATTTTTTTGGAGACAGCACGCTTGTAGCTTGCGTGCTTGTCAGCATGAGGTCTGCAGATGGTGCTCCCATGCAGCTCATGCCGTGCCTGAGCTGGCCATGTTCTGTGTGTTTTAACACGGGGGTCGGGATGGGAACGTGGGCAGCCAACTTGCAATCAGACCTTTTTTAACTCTGTTTCTTTTCATGGCTCTCGGCTGTTTTCATCCCACCTACAGAAATGCGTGATTTATGTCGTGATTTAATTTATTTGGGAAGGGAATTTGTAATCCATTTACCTTACAGCCGACAAAATCCAGCAAACAAACCTATGGTGCTACAATTTGCAGCCATGACTAAGCAATGCGGATGCGGGTGATCCCCAGGAATCCTTTTGATCCATCAAAGTTGCTTGCTGAGCGGGAAGCGAAGAACCAACCGCGCCTGTTGCTGCACTAGGATTTAGACATGAAGCTATCATGCAACTTTGGCCCTTGCCTCCCGTAGAATCTGCAGGATTTTCGATTTCCGAGACTTCAACTTGGTTTGGTTGCCTATTTTGTGATCTGACATAGTTTGTCAGGCATGGGCTGTGGTAATTTGACGACGCTGCTCAGTAATGCCTGTGCTGCTGGTGATGCTCAGGAATCCTTTCGATCCATCAAGACTTCTCGCAGCGCGGGGCGTGACGATCACAAAGACGCTTGCCAGAGACGGCGCTAGATTTACATATTTGGTCTTGCCAGACAGATGGCAGTTTTGATCCGGCAACAATTTTTTGGAGACAGCACGCTTGTAACTTGCGTGCTTGTCAGCATGAGGTCTGCAGATGGTGCTTCCATGCAGCTCATGCCGTGCCTGAGCTGGCCATGTTCTGTGTGTTTTAACACGGGGGTCGGGATGGGAACGTGGGCAGCCAACTTGCAATCAGACCTTTTTTAACTCTGTTTCTTTTCATGCCTCTCGGCTGTTTTCATCCCACCTACAGAAATGCGTGATTTATGTCGTAGTTGTGGCTTTTCTCAGGCTGCCTGACTTGGCGTCAAGTCATTGCCTTGCAGCTCCAAGTGATCGATGGACTGTGGCCAAGTCCCGGACTTTATCGTGTCAAGTCCTTGCCTATCACGGTTAAATTGGTTTGCAAACTGCTTTTCACAACCATGCGTGAGACACCTTGATGGAAGAACCGTTTGCATGTTCTGGAATCATGGACAGCTCATTGTCTGGACAAAACATGTCAGTTTTTTTTCGTTTCCATCAGCCACTTGATTCACCGTGCTTCCCTGGCTGCAACTCAAGCCGCGGGGAGTGGCATTCTATGCGAAGTTTCTCTGATTTGTTTCAGTTGATTTCAGTCAGTTGTGTAGCCACAGGGTGACATGCCACGCACGTTTTAATCATGATAACACATAAGAGCCAAAAGACACAAGATCTCAGACAGCAAGTTTGCAAAACTTCAATGTCCAGACACAGGGCTCCATTTTGGAACATCAACGGCATGCCTGGACGTGCAGATCCGACAGCATGGGTAGAGACTCTGCGAGCCGCGGCGCCGGACATCTCTACAAAGGATGCCCTGCGGCAAGCTATCTTTGACAACTTGGGAAAGTCCAACGTGAGGGTGAACAAAATCGTCTTCAAAGGGGAAAGCAGCTTTATGGCTCATGGACACTGTCAGGAGCACCCGGCTTGTTCAGTCAAATTCCGATTCCTCACGGAAGATGGCGATTTAGTTGTCTACAGTCAAGGGGACCACTCTCTGCCACCTGATAGTAACAAACGCCACGGACATGCAGTCAGAGTCAGTCACTTGAATCCTCTGCAGGCGCGACGTCATAATCTTGGCCATACCATCTTGGGACAAACTTACGGACACACCGGAACTCCGGAACCCTGTTTCAAGGTTTTTGCTTTGTTTTCCCCATCGGTTTCCTCAGCGGTCCTGTTGCCCTGTGTTATTTTCCATGTCATCACTCACATGAATGTTGCACAGAAGTCTGTGGACAAGAGTTTTGCAAGCATGTCGCCGGAACACTGGGAGGCCAAAGCGCAACTCATCTCCGAGCGGTTACCAGAGCAGGAGATGCCGACCATGAAGCAAATCGAGCAAGCGCATCGCAAGCGCCAGAAGGCATCGCGTCCAGCTGCTGCCAGTGCCGAGGAAACCTTGCAAGGATGGGTTGAGTGGGTGGCAGCTCGAACAGAGAACCCTGAGGCCCACAACTTTGAATACCACCCTCTGCGAACAGATTCGGAATGGCTCGGACTTGGAGCCTTTGCAGAAGTCGTTGATCTCAAGGCAGCTCCTGGATCTTGTCTGTTTCTGTCGCCTGCTCTAAAGGACTGCGGTGGGGAACCGGAGTCAGCATTGAGGTTGCCAGTTGTAAACGTGGAGTTTCTCCGGTCGTCACCAAATTCGCAATGTGGTTCTCTATCTTGAACCCTAACTGGTCTGATCTGTCTTCATTTCGCCAGGCCAAGTTCTAATTATGCCTGCGGACCGAAAACCGTGTTCGTGCAACGCACGTTGATGAAGAACGTTATTTTGGGGCGGGGTGTGGTGGGGGAGGCATGTGAACGTTCCTTGTACTTCGTACATTACATGTTGCTACGCTGCAGTGATCTCAGGGATCGTTGCCATACGTACCATGTTGCTACGCTGTTGATGGGGTGGGGTGGGAGAACTTGTTATTATGTGACGTTCCTTGTAGAGATCTCTGGGATTGTTGCTACGTCACATGCTGCTACGCTGCTGATGGGGTGGGGCGGCAGAGGTGTTAACGTTCCTTGTACTTCGTAAAATACATGTTGCTATGCTGCAGAGATGTCTGGGATCGTTGCTCACATGTTGTTACCGTGTACAGAGAGATCTCAGGGGTTGTTGCTAAGTCATATGTTGCTACGCTGCCGATGGGGGAGGGGTGGGGTAGGCGGGGGGGCATGTTAACGTTCCTTGTATGGTGTATGCAGAGCGAGGCAATGGAGATGCATTCGCAAGAATGCTGACTGCCAGTTGAAGACAGTGCATGCGTTGCAGCGATGACGCTGAAGAAGCCAAAAACGCGTAACGCGCCTGAAATTTTCCATCAGAAAGTTGCGTGTCCCTGTGGTAAAAGCACTATTTTTCAACAAAATATGTGCTTTACGAGCACCGTGAGCGGTCCGAAGGGTAGTTTCTGTTTGTTTTATGTTTGACTGCCACCCTGGGTTCCAGGAGCTGACGAAGCGCATGTTCAAAGAGGGGCAGCGAGGTACTCGCACAGTGTGCCTGGTGGCAGATTTCACTTACAAGATCAGTTGCTCAGGCTGGGGACTCGGCTTGCTCTGTTGGCCCTCGAAGCACTTGCAGCGGGAATCTGCGACCTGTGTGCCTTCTACAGAAGCAATCATTGCAGGGTGCATATGGGCACCCAAGGAAGATTTGGAATCATGGACATCAGGCAGGTCTCCGGGTTTGTCGGAATTATGAATTTGAAATATTTTTCCTCCGAGTAGCTGCCATCAAAACAAATGGACGTATACATGTCTCATATTCTATCTCATTCTTGCTGGCATATGCCATTGCACACTGTCTGACGCATTTTCTGGCATTCTATCTTGCAACTCTTCCGACATTATGTCTGACGACGCGGAAAACAATGAGGACAACGACGGGGACGACGATGACGACGCCGACGACGACGGCGACGACAAAGACAACGACAATGAATGCCGGCACAGGCTGCAGGTAAGGCTGAATAAGGCTGCCAACTGTCCAACACGTTGCCGGCCTCATCCCACCAACCTTTTTGCCTGCCGTTGGCCAGGATGCTACTTTCCACAATCAGCTGGATGGCCTGAAGTGACCAACCTAGTTACCCTTCCGGAAGACCTTCAATTTGCCACTCTAGAATTCCACTGACTGGAACAGAGTTGATGTCCCGAATCCTGGGCACGCTGTGGCGCAGAGCCCGCTCCACCAAGCCGCTATCTAGCACTGTTTCGTCTCGCTCCAACTCAGTACCTGCTCCTCCACGCACCGAACCCCAAAACGTCGAGAACAATACGATGGTCGGAAAAGGAAACGAAAACTGGGTGCAGGCAGCAATCTAATCGCAGAAGTGCAGGCCACCAGCTCCATCGAATTCCCGAACGTTGGCCAACTGATGCCTGACGTCACGCCAGATCTCGATTGATGGTGGAAAGACCTGTTTGAATCTAGAGACCATCGCCTGGTAGGTGAGGGAAACATGTTTGTTGTGTAGCTGACACAAGCCATATAGTACTGAAGACTGCCCGGCAGGACTCGTGACTTTCTTGGACGTCTATGGCAACTATGGTATCGATATAGTGAAGCACCTCCGAGCTGTGATTCTGGATGGGCATCCAGCTGGCCTAGCAGCTGCGCAGAAGGCTCGTTTGTTTTCACACCCAGCTCCGATTTTGCAATCCCACCTATGCAAACTTTTGATGGCACGATTGTTTTCAAATTCAGCTCCGATTTTGCAATCCCAACGATGCAAACTTTATGGCATGCCAACGCATGTCGAAAGACATTCACTATAAATCACGACAAGTTGAAACTCGTGACGGAACATGTTGGTGTGTTAAATTCAAGTATTTGCATTGAACATTCAGGCTCTCAACGGCTGTTCTGTGGTTTTTCTGATGCGACAGGTCTTTCCACCATCAATCGAGATCTGGCGTGACGTCAGGCATCAGTTGGCCAACGTTCGGAGATTCGATGGAGCTGGTGGCCAGCAGTTCTGCGATTACGTTGCAGCCTCCATCCAGTATTCGTGGAGCCTTCCGACCATCGTCCTGTTCAGCACGTTTTGGGATGCAGTCCTGGTCGAATTCGTACGCGCAGGCCGTCTCAGGATGGTTCGGTACGTGGAGGAGCAGGTACTGACGTGGGACGAAAAAAAACAATGCTGGACAGCGGCTTGGTGGAGTGGACTCTGCTCCACAGCATGCCCAGGATTCGGGACATCAACTTTGTAAGCTGCTGCCTTAAAGCCGGCTTCCCGGGTACCGTCATGACTCGCGGGGGTCTAGGTCTTCACGGACAGGTGTCGTGATGAACTGTCATGACGACGCTTTGTGCGTTTGATGTTTTTTGTAACTTTTGCTATTACTATGACCGCATATAAACTCTCCTTTTTGCATTGAAATGAATCCAAACTATGTTTTAAACGGTATCTATTTAATGCGCCGCATGCTCACAGAAAATGATGAAATACCAAATCTGCGTTTAAGGCAACCTACCCGGCACAGTCATGAAGTACAGGGTCCTGCTTCCTCATGAAGAGGGTCTGTTATGAGAATTCATGAAGACACCGCTTTCGTTAGGTAAAAAACAACTGTTTTTCTAAGTTTGGGCTTACAAGAATTGAAAATTGAAAGCCCACAGCCTATGAAACATAAAGTATGATTCGGACCGCCGTCGGCCGCTATCCCTGCTTCGGTCAATCAGCCACTGCAATTTTACGATGCGCTTGCTCAAATGAGCATATTAGTCGTACTTTTGACAGGTT
This sequence comes from Cladocopium goreaui, assembly GCA_947184155.2. Lineage (NCBI taxonomy): Eukaryota > Dinophyceae > Suessiales > Symbiodiniaceae > Cladocopium > Cladocopium goreaui. The sequence continues at coordinate 103,442 of CAMXCT020001069.1, forward strand.
CGAAGCCGTGCGCATGGAGCTTACAACTGACAATCACGGTGATCACGTGAACGCACTACATATGCCCAGGATTAGGAACGAACAACTAATCACGCTGCTACGAATGAGATGTTAGATGTTGCGTTGCTTTCTGTAAACATAGCAGACTGTGGGCAAATGGTCCAAGAGTTTGATGTTACATGGTGCCCCGTACACGGTCATGAATGTATTATCTTGTGAGCTGCCAGTTCTCCGCACAGGCAGCAGGATCAATGTTTTCATTGCCCACAGTGACACTCGTTACATGTCATTGCCCAAAGTGACTGGTGACGCAAAACCGATGGAAAATGCACTATGATGCATTCTCATCTGCAGAAAGAAAAAACTACAATATATTTACATTATTTACTGCAAATGCACACTAGATCAATTAACAACTGACAACGAAAAAACACAAACCATTAAAAAGCAAACACGCAAATAACACAAACAACAAAGTGTGACAACAACGGATGAAACAACAAATCAACACACAACAGCTCAACGAACAACAAATGAAGAAAACCATCTTACCGACAACAAACAACCATCACATGACAAACACACCCACCAACAAACACGTCCACCCACCCCCACCGAACACCACCGCAACCACAATTACAAATCCTACCGCCACCGCAACCACCACCACCATCACAAACACAAAAACTACCACCACCAAGACTACCACCACAAAAACCACCACATAAACCACCACCGGCACCACCCACCACCACGCCCACCACCCACCACCACGCCCACCACCCACCGCCACCACCATAACCACCACGACGACCACCACCGCAACAACAGCAACAACAGCAACAGGAGCAACAGTAGCCAAGAACAACAACAAGAATAGCAAGAACAACAAGAACAACAACAAGAAGACCAACAGCAACAACAGCAGCAAGAGCAACAGTAGCAAGAGCAGCAACAAGAACAACAAGAACAACAAGAACAACAAGAGCAACAACAAAAACCAAGAACAAGAACAACAGCAACAACAACCACATTAGAAAGCAACCGGTTGTTTATTCAATGGCTCATGACGCTGCATTTCGTTCAGAGATCATTTTTTTGTGGGGAAGCAAAAGGCTTTTAGGTCCAGACGCATATGTGCACGTGACACACTGCTAATTATCCAAGTAGGGCCCCGGGAATTCCAAGCAAAGTAATTTCCATCCAAACCAGTAAGACTTGGAACAATGCCGATCATCTCTTGAAGTGGCTGGGAAAAACAAAGCCGCCGATCAATGATGGTTAGTCCGTCCCTTTTTTTACTTCGCAGACCAGTGTGGTTTGCGCTTTCCTGAGTGTGAGTGGATGGGCTAAGAGCCCACTTGCTTGGTGTTAGATGGTTTACAAACTTGTATCCAATGATGTTGCCATCATTTACCAGAGAGCTGAAGACTAATCCCACTGGCTGACCTACTGCCGCTGGCTGACTCCACGTTGGCAAACGAATAAGCTTAGTGTGAGTGCTTGCGATTGTTACTACCTTTTCCACGCAATGAGAAAAATGATGGTGGCAATGGTAGTGGAGTGGAGGGCGCAGTCAAAAAAAGTGGTGAGTCGTGAATGGTTGACTTGGGGCTGAGGTGCTGAGGAATGTCGCTGCAACACGGCAGCAGCAGAAGCAATGGCAACAACGGTGGCAAAACCCACAACGACCACAGCAGTGGCATATGGCGGCGGTGATGATGACAACCGCCACCATCACAAGGACGCCCACAATGGCCCACAAATACCACCGACTAGAAAAGAGGCTATACGGCGCAAAGTGCAGATCCCAGAGCCTGTCAGCACACTGGCCCACCAGTGCCAGAGGCAAAAGGTGTAACGTCTAAGGTCGGTTGTTCTCATTGATGCGTTTTTTTGTCAGTGTTGCTGCTGCTGCTGCTGTTGCTACTGATTCTGCGGCTGCTGTGTTTTCTGCCGCTGTGTGTTGTTGTTGCTGCCATTGTTGCAGTTGCTGCTATTGTTGGCTGCCACTGCTGTGGTCGTTGTGACTGTTGCCACCGTTGCTGCCATTGCTTCTGCTGCTGCTGCTGCTGCTGCTGCAGTGTAGCAGCGACATTCCTCAGCACCTCAGCCCCAAGTCAACCATTCACGGCTCACCACTTTTTTTGACTGCGCCCTCCACTCCACTACCATTGCCACCATCATTTTTCGCATTGCGTGGAAAAAGTAGTAACAATCGCAAGCACTCACACTAAGCGTATTCGTTTGCCAAAGTGGAGTCAGCCAGCGGCAGCACGTCAGCCAGTGGAATTAGTCTACAGCTCTCTGGTAAATGATGGCAAGATCATTGGATACAAGTTTGTAAACCATCTAACACCAAGCAAGTGGGCTCTTAGCCCATCCACTCACACTCAGGAAAGCGCAAACCACACTGGTCTGCGAAGTAAAAAAAAGGGACGGACTAACCATCATTGATCGGCGGCTTTGTTTTTCCCAGCCACTTCAAGAGATGATCGGCATTGTTCCAAGTCTTACTGGTTTGGATGGAAATTACTTTGCTTGGAATTCCCGGGGCCCTACTTGGATAATTAGCAGTGTGTCACGTGCACATATGCGTCTGGACCTAAAAGCCTTTTGCTTCCCCACAAAAAAATGATCTCTGAACGAAATGCAGCGTCATGAGCCATTGAATAAACAACCGGCTGCTTCCCAACCAGACAAAGCTGATAATCATCCCGAAAAAAACAGAAAGACGTACCAATATTGAATTTGAAACTTCATTTTGGCAATGTTTTTGCTCCTGTCTCAGCCTGTCTCTGATTAGTTTTGCCCTGATTCATGTCTTGATATGTCATGATGTAGCCTCAAAAAGAAACAACAACACTTGCAGACATGTCCTGACGACACCTCAGGAAACCCCTCCAGATGGACTTAGACTTAGAGAAACCCCTACTAGACGACATGCCAGAAAAATGTTCCCGGCGACATGTCAGGAAACACTTCCTGACGACATGTCGTTACCACGCCCCTGATGACATAAAAGAAACTCCTTGCTGACAACATGCCTGGAAAACCTTCCTAGCACATGTTATGAGCCCCGACTTAGCGACAAAATGTCAAGAACGCCTTCCTGACAATGTGTCCGGAACCCCTTTGGGACAACATGTCATGAGCCCTTTCTTGACGACAACATGTCAGGAACCCCTTCCTGACAGCATGTCAAGACCCTCTTCGTGACAACATGTCATGAGCCCTTTCTTGACGACAACCTATCAAAAAATCCTTTCCTGACAGCATGTCAAGAACCTCTTCCTGACAGCATGTCATGAGCCCCGTCTTGACGACAACATGTCAGGACCCCCTTCCTGACGACGTGTCCGGAACCCGTTCCTGACAACATGTCAGAAACCCTTTCCTAACGGCATGTCATGACCCCTTCCTGACGGCGTGTCAAGAACATCTTCCACACAGCACGTCAGGAACCCCTTCCGGACAACATGTCGGACCCCCACCTGAAGGCATGTTTTGAACCCTTTCCGAGGGACGTGTCAGGAACCCCTTCCTGACGAAATGTCGTGTTCCTGTTAAGAACCCTTTCTGGTGAAATGGTCGGAACGTGCTCCTGACAATATATACATATATATATATACATATATATATATATATAGATATAAATAAGTAAACAAATATATGAATATAAAACTTTTAATATATACATATATGTCAGGAACCCTTTCCTAACGACATGCTTTGAAACCCTTCCTGACGACATGTTTAGAACCCTTTCCTGACGATATGGTATGAACCCCTTCCTGGCAACATGTCATGAGCCCTTTCTGGACCACAACATGTCAGGAACCCCTTCCTGACAATATGTCACGAACCTCTTCCTGACAACATGTCAGGAACCCCTTCCTGACGGCATGTCACGAACCTCTTCCTGACAACATGTCATGACCCTTTCTTGACGACAATATTTCAGGAACCCCTTCCTGACGATTTTTCCGGAACCCTTTCCAGACAACATGACGACGTGACATGGCATGGACACACCCTTTTTTTTCTTGGAAATAACTTTGTAACATCATGTTCCTGTGACTTTGTCATATGCTCCGTGAGACCGTGAGGTGTTCTTTGACACATCACTGCCCGAAACGGCCCGAAAACGTAATTTGAGGCCATGAGCCGTGGCCAAATTTTGTATTGTGAAAGTTACCAGTTGTGCACCTGGTGCTACACAGCCTGAAAAAATACAACGTAGGCTTTGCTCACAGCATGTCACGTTTCAGTTCCCTTTTCCTGTAAAAATATGTTCGTTTCCAAGGCATCTAATTGCACCCTCGAATCTCTACACATGCGCTTCTTCTTGTCATATGATTTGCCATGCGTTCTTAACAAGAGAGTTTTGTTGAATCAGCGCGAACATGTGCTGTGGTTTGTGGATTTTGATGTAGGGCTATCTTTGTGTTGATGATGTGATGATGCCGGCCTAATATCTCCGCATGCATTGAAACCCAAAACATGCAGAGATAAAGTTGGCTAGTGCTCAGCTTCAAGGAAACACATGCAAACAAGCGTGCATAACGATTGGCATGTTCAAAACGTAAATGGATATATGCAACAGCAAACCTAGATCTTAGGGTCTTATACAAATATCCGTTTTGGTGGAGCTACATTTTTCAATCATGAGGTTGCTGAAGTGGTGGGCTCGGTTTGGGGGGCGCTTCGTTTTTCAATCAGGGGATCATTTGCCAAAAAAGTGGAAGATGTGATGGGCTCCGTTTTGCGGTGCATGTTTTCTCAACGGTATCCTTCTAGTTGACCCAGTGAGGTGGAATCTCTCCAGAATGCGAGAAACCAATGTGAAAACGGTGGCCAAAGCCCAGCAATAATTCTGAAAGGCGAAGAACTCATGAGTAATTGCACGCTTGGTGAAAGCCTGGCTTCATGTTCCGACTCAGCCATTTGATGCATTCTTGTCCTCACTGTGTTGAGGCTACTGGCGTGTGTCACAAGCAAAAAAGAGTGTGATACCAAAGCCCGTCCAGTCTAAAGCCGGCAAGAGCGGAGAAAGGCAAATATTTCTGCCGTGCCCCACAATCGTTGCTGATCACCTGTGATCTGAAGGATGTTTGGCCAAATTCAAACCTCTTATGTCGACTATGTTACTTTCCTCTTGTGAAAAACATTGCTGAAGAAACCATTGTAGAGTGTAGAGAGAAGCTCCAAACTTGTTTCTCTGCAGTGATGAGATGAACTCTGGCAACTTGAAGAATCTTTCTGACACTGCATAAAGGAGTTGGCTTTTATTGCCCAAACGGTTCCCCGTGTTGCGTCAATTTGCTGGTTTGAAACAACGCGGGCACACACACACACATATATATGCTACTGTTTTTCCATCTATCAGCAAAGCGGTTTCTTCCTTGCAGGGTCCCGACCACTATAAGTAATTCCTCGTTCCACAGGAAATTTCACTATCAAACACGTAATATTTACATTTTTCTACACCCCAGCCAGCATGTTGGATGTAAAAGTTGAACCAAATCCTTTGGAACAGAGCCCCGCGCAATGTCAAACATTGCAGATGCGAGAAAACATAATAAAAAGAAACTGTCCCCATTTTTGCTGCTCTAAATATATATATATATATATATATGATATATGTATATATATATACACACATAACAACTCAGGAAGTGCAAATGAAGTTGCTGAGGAAAAACAGTTTCCTTTTTTGTGTGCATTCTCGCAGCATTTTGGAAGCAACATTCTTAAATGTTGCAGATGCGAAACCAAACAAAAAGACAAACAACTATGTATTGTCATGTATCACAAAATTCAGCTGGTGATAAACACATATATTGATTGCATTTTTTCCTATTTTCCAACCAAAAAAATCTGGGATCTATCTTGTGAGCCACTTTTTTTGGGGGAATAATAAGGAAACCTCGAAAAAATAATCAAACATAGCAGGCGCGAAAAACAAAAAGTCAATAATCACAAATTTGGTTCCCATTTTTTCAAGACATAGGAAACATCAGCAGGCGAAAACAAACCTGCATTTAAAAAAACAACACGTTTTTTTTCTTTAAACTTTACTGTCACCGATCGTCGAAAAAATGATACTTAAAGAAACAATGGTCAACACAACCCCTCTCGTCAAGATAGGGTACCGTTTGCCCGGCAAACCCCGCAGCAGCTTACAACATGCAGCATGACTCGATGACATCTTTAATATTCAAACACGGGGGCATGAAAAATAAACAATAAATACAAATTGACGGTGAAAAAAAAACTATATAATTTAAAAAACATACAAAAATGTTCAATCACCATGTTTGTCGACGTCCACAACTTTGTATATTAAGGTTGTGTGGGAGCCCCACGAACTCTGTTTTAAGTTATATGGAAGCCCCGCGAGCTCCCGTTATACTAGCTAGCCCGCGACCTCCTCACGGTACCTGTTAGAAACAAAACCTCCCAGCATCTTACTAAGACATCAACTCTGTTCCAGTCAGTGGAATCCCAGAATGGCAACCTTAAGGACGGTCTTCCGGAAGGGTATCAGGGCTGGCCACTTCAGGCCATCCAGCCGCTTGTGGAAAGTAGCATCCTGGCAAACGGCATCAAAAAAGGTTGGTTCGATGAGTCTTGCAACGTGTCAGACAGCTGGCAGCCATATTCAGCCTACTTGCGGCCTGTGCCGGCATTCGTTGGCGGCAGCTTTGTGCAATGCGACAGGGTGGAGATCGAGGAGGACCTTCAACGCAAGGTGCCGTGTGCGGCCAAGTATGCCACTTTTTTGCTGCATTCAATGACAGTTTCGACATGCTCCGACACAGTGCTCCTTGGTGGAGTTTTGAAACCCACCCGTGTCTACTCCTACAACTTCGACACGGCTGATGGGACCATCGACGAGCAGACCCACCTTGCATTCTTGGAAATGATGTCTGCGCCGGACCAATCGGCATTGATGGCAGCTTGCAAAAAACTGCGGCTACTGCGTGACGATGGTGACCTGCATTTACCAAATTTCCGTGGCTTGCTGGCCCAGGTGTGCCAGTGCTACTTCCTGGCAACTCCGTGGAATGGGTGCCGAATTTGCTGTACATGTTCCTTGGCTATCGTAGCTTGTTCCCCAAACAGGGTGTCCAAACTGGAGGTTCTTACGGTCGTAACGGTAGTAGCAAAGACCGGTGCTTGATCTAGAGTCTTCTGACATGTCCATGTGCGTTTCGACAGCGCCGGCTCGCATAAAGTGCGTGTCTGGTCTTGGTATCGGTCCTCCTCCTCCTCCTTCTCATTATCATCATCATCATCAGCATCATCATCATCATCATCATCATCATCATCTGTGGAGCGTAGTGTAGTGTAATGTCGTGTAGTGTAATGCAGTGCAGTATAATGAAGCGAAGCGAAGAGACATCTGAACCTCTAAACTCTAAAAGTGGTCCGAACATAGTGTGTACAACTTGTACATTTTGACTTCAAACTGTGCTTCGCGCCGCAACGGCGTGCACTTTTTCGACATCTCAACTTCCATAAGTGGCCCGCACCTGGTGTGTTTTGTGCATGTCGACTTCAAAATGTGCTTCGCGCCACAACAGCATGCAGTTTTCCATCTCTCATCTGGCCAGCTGCCGCCTACTTTTCGACCCTCCGGAGCGACAGATCATTGGAAAAACACAGTGAATCGCGACTTTCTGACTTTTTCGCGCATCTGCATCTTCTTCCTTCTGACTCTTTCTCTTCTGATCTTCTCTCTCCTAATCTTTCTCTTCTCTCTGCCTCTGCCCTGCTCTGCTTTTCATCCGTCCATATTATCGGGAAAGTTTGACTTCTAAACTTCCTTCGATAAACATTTATCCGTTTCGTGGTTTTTTTGGCTAGTGTCATGTGCTGATGACGCGCTGTTTTTTTTTTACCTGCAAGCTATCAAGGCTCACTGTACAGCAAGTGTGGGAGCTGCCCACATGAGCTCCTCACCAGGTGGCTCGAAGCTGACGGCTTTGTGTCACTGGCCACCACGGACATGTTCACCGAAAAGCATGCGCCTGGAAACATTGACGAAGCAGATGCTCGGCTACGGACTGACAAAGGTGCAGGCAGGCCAGTGGCGATGCCAAAAAAATCCGCCTGGTCGACAATGGAAGCGATTCGCAGCAAAGTTGCAAAGAAGGCAGCTGATCGAAAGAGAAAAGCAGATGAGCGGAAGGAGCTTGCATGGGAGCTGTTCCGCAAAGGATTGAAGCCTGATGCCACCGAGGCACCGTTGCTGGAGGGCCAGGCAAGACACGTGGCAATGGGCAAGTTGGTGAAGCGCTTCGAAAGCGACGGCTTCAGAAAGACCTTTGCTGCCTTGGTGGCTGTGGAGTCCAATCTAGTGATTTTGAGCGAAGCTCGCAAGTTCAATTTGGTGCATATCGTGGATGCCTTGAAGAGCCACAGAGCTTTGCCCATGGCCGAGCTGGCAGAGCGCATTTTGCGCAGGTGGCGCTCTTGAGCAAGACGGATGAGAGAAATAAAAAGCTTGTTATGTGACCGGCTTTCGAATTGAAGGCAGAGAAGAAAACCATTTTCATCAACACAACCTATCATCATTGAAGCATATTCTGCAAAACTTTTCAGCTTATCATCATGTGTCTATTTATCCGTTGCTGCCCCGAGCCATAAGGCCGAGCGCTGCAAAATCGTGGGCAGAGTACAGTGAGAGCCAATTGAGGTTTGGTGCTTTGCTAGCACAAGCTACACCGTCAAGCTGCACCGGAACATACATGAATTGGTTCCTTTCTGACAGGAACCAGAAAAGGTGAGTTGCCAAAGCAATGTTTCGATAGGAGAGGCAAGCTCCATGAGTACCCACAGTTGATCCAAGGTCCACCGGTCAGCAACCGGTGAATGGTACGTTGATGGGTGATATGCGGAATTTTTGGACTGTCTAACTTCATTCATATTGATCCATTCAACATTTGTTGTGCTGAGCGTTTCCTTTTACTGGTGATGGGATCCCCATGTTTTGATATCAACTTCTTTAGATGGTGCTTGAAAACGACATCTGAATATTTTTGGCGACCTATTGACAACACTAAAACCAAAGCACAGCATCATCAGCCTGAAAAAATGGATGTCATCACAGGCTTGTTACTTCGTTCCTGTAACTTTGAAAGAAAAAAAATTGATGTAAGCATTCCTACTGAAACAATGTGAAAATCACCTGTCCAATTTGTTTGCTGTATTGCTGACAGTTCGTCTAATGAAGAAACAGAATATTTGAATACGTTTCTCCCAGTCTAATGCCGTCATCTCGTGATTTTGTCCATTGCGCTTCAGGCTGAACGCCGCAGGCAGCTTTTTACAGTTTTTTTTGGATATACATGATACTACATGTTGGACCAAACAGCAGTTTTCCAGGTTGGAAACTTGTGCCCTATAGCCGAGCCCACGCTGGTACTCATGGCAAATCTGTCCCAAGGGTTTCGGTGGGGAAGGTCCTTAGATTGCCCCACGTCGCGTCCTGTGCAGTATAGCGGGATGGTTCCGAACTGCTGGATACTGTTGGATGCAGATTCTAAGAAGAAAACGCGGAGATAATTTCTTCCTGCCCTACCAACAGGTATCCGAGTTTCAAAGAGTTGCATTTCTGAAACCCCGGCATGATTTTTCTCTTCGAATTATCGAATGAAGCTTAGACGTCAAACTTCCGACAATATGGACAGATGAAAGGCAGAGATGGGAAAAGTCCGAGACGAGAAGATGAAACATAGAAACTTCTGAATTACTTTACTTCGATTGATCCCCACCATGACATTTACACGTTTTGTTACTGGCAAACTTTCTGGCATTCTATCTGACATATCTTCTGGCATTCGATCTGACATATCTTCTGGCATTCTATCTGGCTCATTGACATTACGCTACACTACACTAATTACATTACATTACACTACAACTGCAACTACCACTACATTGCGCTACACGACATTACATTACAACAACAGCAACAACAATACTACTTTACACCACAATACGCTAGACTACACAATACCACGCTACAGTGCGCAATACTACAAACTAATTGCACCACACCACAACTGCAACTGCAACTATACCACACGAATGACATGGCATTACAACATTATACAGCTACAACATACAACTTCCACCCAACTACAACTACAGCTACACGTACAGCTGCAGCTGCAACAGCACTATGTAACACTACATCCAGCAGTTGTGGTAAGGTGACAACTGCAACCGTTGCAACCACTCCAGAAAACACAACTGCAACCACCTTTCGGTCCACCAGTCGATTCGCTATACCATCCGTGCGTCACAACAACCAACTCCTCCTATCGGTGTCCTCTTTTTTGAAACTTCCACCACCGCCTTGCGCGGTACTACTGCTAATAGAATGGAATTGCACTGTTTTTTGGGGATGGAATTCTGCAACAATGCAGCTATATGGCCCACATGGCCACCATAGTTCAAGCGGTCGATACAAGTCTTGGAACCTCCAGCAGGGCATGCCGAAGGCACAACGTCAGTTGTGAGCTCGAAAAAAAAACCACCAACTATCATTTGCGGCGTCGTGTTTGGCGGAGGCGGAATAGTTATGGGAACTCAAAGTAGATCAATGGACCGTTGTCGCCCATTCTACATGCATATCATGCATATAGACCATATACACTCCAGATATAAAGGAATTGTTCACTTGTCCGCATTCTCACTGTTTGCGTCAAGTGATCATTGGTATAAATCCTGCTGCTGTAAGTTTGACAAGGCATCAGCTGCACTTGCATGTAAGTGATTCCCAATGATGGGAAACACCAGTCAATATTGGGATACATTGGATTCGTGTATGATCAACCATTCGGATTGCATCAGTGAGTCTATACATATAGGAGATCAGTTTGCATTTTCAGATCAATCCGACGAACTACATCCGGAATGTTCTTTTTTCCACAATGCAGTTTGTTTTTTTTTGAGATCTCGGCACTGGGAGTTTCCACACCAATGCTATTTCTAATTCCCAAATTCAAGTTTCCGAATCCGGGGGGAGCCGCAACTTTCCGTATCCGAAGGCCTTGAAGTTTCCGAATCCGAGGGCCTGGAAGTTTCCGAATCCGTGTCTTCGAAGTTTCCGAATCCGGGGGACAGCGAGTTTCCGAATCCGACGCCCTGGCAGTTTCCGAATCCGCGGGCTTCGAAGTTTCCGAATCCGGGGGGCAGGGAGTTTCCGAATCCGAGGGCCACGGAGTTTCCGAATCCGTGGGCCTTGAAGTTTCCGAATCCGAGGGCCTTGAAGTTTCCGAATCCGAGGGCCTGGGAGTTTCCGAATCCGAGGGCCTGGGAGTTTCCGAATCCGACGCTGAAGTTTCCGAATCCGAGGGGGAAAGGCAAGTTTCCGAATCCGAGGGCCTGGAAGTTTCCGAATCCGACGCTGAAGTTTCCGAATCCGAGGGGGAAAGGCAAGTTTCCGAATCCGAGGGCCTGGGAGTTTCCGAATCCGACGCTGAAGTTTCCGAATCCGAGGGGGAAAGGCAAGTTTCCGAATCCGAGGGCCTGGGAGTTTCCGAATCCGACGCTGAAGTTTCCGAATCCGAGGGGGAAAGGCAAGTTTCCGAATCCGAGGGCCTGGGAGTTTCCGAATCCGCCGCTGAAGTTACTGAATCCGAGGGGGAAAGGCAAGTTTCCGAATCCAAGGGCCTGGGAGTTTCCGAATCCGCCGCTGAAGTTTCCGAATCCGAGGGACGGCAAGTTTCCGAATCCGAGGGCCTGGGAGTTTCCGAATCCGCCGCTGAAGTTTCCGAATCCGATGTTGGCCACATGGCATCATCGTCACCACTTTCAAGCAGTTGCTGCATCAGGACGTCTTCATCCATCTCTTCCTCTTCCTGGTAGTAGATCGGCTCTTCATCAACATGGTTCACATCATAGGTCTTTGTGCGGCCCTGAGTTTTGCCCTGGGTCTGCAAGTCCTGGAAAAACTTCGATCCCAACAACCGGATGCTCTTTCGAGCCAGATCATAAGAAAGATTTCCTGCACAATCCAATATGATCTTTTTGCGATCTTCGGCACCAAGGACACTTTGACGAAGGAGCACGTATGCTCTGACATCTTCCAGCTGCACCTTTTGGCTCATCAGCTCCTCGAAGGCAGCATCATGCCGAGCCAAATAGGAGTCATTTGACTCATCACTTTTCTGCGAGGTCATGTACAAGGCTTTCTCAAACAAGTCAAATTTCTCCTCACTCGGAAGACGACCCCATTCTCCTCCGAGGGCCTCCACCAAGTACTTGACCCCGTCCTTGGACTTCAGGCGACCAGGGTCCAAACGTGACACCTTCTGAAAGGCTACCCCTTCAACTGCCATCGCAGCCCTTGGAGCAAGTTGATCCAGGTATTCGGCTGGCCACAGTTCTCGCAAGAACTGAAGCTTCTTGGAGTAGGTGCGAACATCTGTTTCGCCAGGTGTGAATCGTGGAATCTGATTCCACGGCACCATGGATCCCGGCAACCCAGATCCCGCTGCTTGCGCGTCCGCTGTAGAACCCTCCATGTCTCAGGTCTTTCCTAAGGAAAACTGTGTTGTACCTACCCCAGGTAAACAAATCCCCCTTAAGGAGCCTGTGATTACGCGGCAGCCCAATGCTCCGCTACCAATGCGAATGTTTAGTGGGATCCCCAATCACACCTTACCGGAAAGCTGAACCCTGCCAGCCTGATCAACCCAATGCAGAGACCCTGCTGCTGCTTCCTGTTTCACCCGTAGCTCCTACCAAGGCTCAATGCCCTGTCCCGCCCACCACTAAGGACGGCGAGGCGGCCGGCGATGGATGCAAGCAGTGAAAAGCTGTTAAAGGTCAATGGAACCTGAGACATGGATGTGTATGACAAGTGGTTTCACAATATATATATACACGTATGCACATGCAAAATGCATATTTACATGTAGACATGCACATGCACATGCGCATACACATACATATACGTTTACATAAACGGTTGCATATACGTATGCACATACATAGATATACATATATCATTTTTTGTTTTTTTTACACATGTTTGCTGTGTAAACACTTGCACAACCCATCCAAGTCCAACATCATGGAATCAGCGCCAGGCCGCGCTTCCGCCCTCCGTCTCGCAGGCAGAGTTCCTCACGAGGTTGGACAGCTCGTGATTTAGATTCGAGAACGATGCTTCACATCTGAACCCAATGCTTGTATATTATCATTTCTGTATGACAACTGTGTTTTTTTTTTGGGGTGCATCTCGTTTTCAGAGTGTTCACGTGCTTCATTCACTAGCTTGGGATTCCATTTCATGTATTTCATGAAGAACATCTGTGGACATCTATCATTCGCTTGTAAGTCTGACAAGTTACGGTAAGGATCATCATAATTTCTGCATCCGCAAATCAGTAGATGCCTCCGGAAAGAGCTAGAGGAATTTGCAAGAAAGAGGCTGGTGTTGACTGCGATGTGAGAATATGTATTGGAGACGTTCACGCGGCAGGGAACTTTCCAAAAATGTATTGTCTGTACACCCCTGAAACCCAAAATTGTAATACCCTCAAGTACTTCAGGTGCACAATCAGAGGGCACAGGGCCGGGGGGGACATCGGGTCTAGAATTGGGCGTTTCAGACCTTTTCGCCTTTTTTTATTTTAGACCTTCAACATGTCCTATACATGGGTTGGTAGCAGTGGCAGAAATTGTTAGGGAGGATAAATGCTGCAAAGGACGTCATAATAATTATGGGATACCCTCAAGATCTTGCATGCCCCCTTGACACTGCCTCTTAGAATTTTTAAAACATGTATGCAGCAACGGTGATCAAAAGAGAACCTCAAGAATTACAGGTGGGAGGGTTGAAAAACAATATCCTTACAAACCATAAAATCAGACGAACGTTAATGCATTTTTGCATATTTGCTCACTAAAACTGTGCGTCACAGTTGTGCAATGTGTTTTTAAGACACATGTTGTGGCGCCCTGTCATATTTCAGAATCGCTTTGCCCCCACCTTCTTCTAAAAAAAACTTGCGGTGCCACTGTCTGGTAAGATCATCGGTTTTCAAAACAGAGCCTGCTTCTCCATGACAAGTTCCGACAGGCGTTTGTCTTCCTCCTTTGTTCTCCAAAAGTTATCTATCAAGGGGGCATGTTGTTATAAGTGAATGGCGCTCTTTGTTCGTCATGCAAAAGAAATGCAGGTTGACCTGCGAGCAGAAACCGACTTGGGGGGTCTTGCCAAGTCTAGAGAATGGTTGTCTCCAAACTTTAAAAAGAATTCGAAACGCATTGACCTTGGGGAAGATGATGTTGGACCCTTGTTTCCCTCCAAATGCCTTGGCTGGACACAAGGTTTGTTGGTATCTAGCCGTTGAGATGGTGGCTAAAGGTTTGAGATCGTGGACGGAATCAAGGATGCAAAAGGATGTCGAAGATGTAGAAGGGATGGAATAGCCTCTGGGCCTAGAATAATTGCCTCCAAGCTTTAAACATATTTTTACACGGACCCTGGGAAAGATGATGTTGGACCCCTGTTTTCCTCCAAATGCCTTGGTTGGACATGGTTGGACACAAGGTGTGTTGGTACCTGAAGATTTGAGATGGTAGATGAAAACAACAACGCAGATCACTGCAAGTTGTTCATCGCACGTTAATCTGGTTTTGGCACATTCTAAACCAAGTCTTTTTCCCCAACAGCGTAAGCTAATGGGGTCTTCAGCCCAGAATAGCTCCGGGGTGCACTGGTGCAGGCGCCGGGTCAGGTTTCCGAAGAAGGGTTCCGGGAGGCTTTGGTGCAGAGCCAGGTCAGGTTCAACAGGGTTCCGGAGAAGGTTCTGGAGAAGGTCTGGGAGGCTTTGGTGCGAAGGTTCAACGGGTTCCGGAGAAGATTTCAGAGAAGGTCCCGGAGAAGGTTTGGGAATCTTTGGTGCAGGGCCAGGCCAGGTTCAACAGGTACAACAGGGTTTCCAGCGCTTGGCTTCGCAGCACGCTTCAGAAAGATTTGTAAAAATAAAACGTTGCGACTGTTGGGGATTCCACCGGAGCTTATTTTTTTTGGCGTGGTTGGAGGTAATGGCATAAAACATGACATTGAGGCTCATGTTCATTCAATAAATCTGTGCCCAGCCAAATACGATGTTAATTCAGAATGGTTCTCTTGCACATTACTGCACGTTGCTCATCACTTCACCAAGTGAGTTCGAAATCATTTTGTCCGAAGATGGGAATGTTGACCGACCGAAGTGCGGAAAATTAACTCAACTGTTGTGTTGACACATTGCAGCGCAGCAAGTTCTTCATCTTGACCTCTCTTCTTGTATTCCAAACAAGTTTCCTTGTTTGTTGAATCTTGGAGGCCACAAGAAGGCTCATATAACCAAACTTTCAAAGGTCGTTAAGATTTCTGTAGCCATCCTAGATATCTTGAACTTGAGGGTATGTAATAGGGATCAGTCGAGTATTTTTTTTGTTGATTTGATTCATTTTGTGTTTTTCGAAATCCACTTTCTGACATGCTGGAAGAGACTTGGAAGAGATAAGAACATAATAAATGCAGCAGCATAATATAGCACTCTGGTACCAGACAAGATCGAGACAAAGATCTGCAGTTTTTGTTTGACATGTTGTTTGTTTGAAAAAGGAACAAAATAAAGAATGATGATGACATGGCATGATATGGCAAGGGGGTGCCATCATTCTAGACTCTTGGCACGGGAAGTGGACAAAGGTCTAAAGTAGTCAGAAATCGAGAACGGTGAAACATCAAATAGACCAGGCTTTTAGGGACGAATATGGGATAACCTGGTATTCCCAGGGTCCCTTGGTACTAGTTGAGAGTGTAATTTATAATTTGTCTATGTTGAATTGTAGAATCGAACTAGCCTCCAAAATCCAGCTCTTGTTGTCCCATGTTTGTTTACGCCACGCTAGACTCACTAGATGCAAGGCCCTTGCTGGCAACTGCCCTCTTGACTCCGCAAGATGTTCAGGAGCACTGTGGGCGTTGCGAAATTTGTTCCACAAAAATATGAACCTGGAGTACAGCTATCTGTATGCATCAAAGGAAATCATCGTAAAACTCACTTTCAACCGGGGCTTTCAGTAGGACCTCTACCCAGCAGTTGCCACAGTCGTGGAGGAGGAGCAACCGCCTGTTGAAGTTCAAGTCTATAGGGTGATGTCCCCAAAGTGCAAACAAAATTATATACAAGGGAGGATCTATGCCCGATACTGCTCACGAGCCAATAACGTATTTTTCATTTTTTGGAGTATTAAAGATGTACTTGTTATTTTTTTATCATATCTTATAATTTACTTAGCAGTAAATTTGTGCGAGGTGCCTCCCAAATATTTGCGAGGCCACATGTCAATTCATGTTCATAGTATTCCACATGACATTTTGTTGCATCATGTGTATTTACATGGGTTTGTCTGAAAATAGGGTACCTCTAAATCCCCTTGGTTAATCATCATTTTCCCTATTCAATGGCAATTTTATAGGTATACCATGGTATACCGCGGTATAGCCCCTTTTCAGGCAGACCCACATATGTACTGGAAAGCCGTTGGAAGAGCCTGCTATAAAAAAGGGGCCTGGCTCAATGCCTCCCATCCCCCGACAAAACAACATACCCCCCTTTGGCACCCAAGTCATGACTAGATGATCTATATACATGCCGCCAAGGTCTCGATGTGGGGGGTAATAAACATATTTTTCAGGGCGGAGGGACTATGTAGTTCCAGGTTTTTTTTCTTGAGATTGCTTTTGGTTGATCCAGGAAAGCTTCTGGCGAGGCTTAGATCGAGCATGATGGACCATGGACCGAATGGATCCGAATGGATGACTGGTTTGTAGTATGGACTATGGGTCCATATGGGTCCATATGGCTCCATCTGCCAGCTTTTTTGATGTTCACAAGGGCACTTGGGATGCTGCCTACACCATTTGCTGATCCACTTTGGTTGGGGTTTCCATGGCAGTTCAAGCCAAAAGATCTGATGGTTGTGGGAAGCTGACCGGGAACACTTGGAGGACCCGGAAAACACATTTTTCGTTTGAACACTAGAGAACGTCTTTGGACACGTCCCATAGTATTTTGTTTGATGGGACACATGTATGACCTGATGGAAAAATCAAGGACTCCTGTAATTTTTTCCCTAAAAAACCATCCAATGATAAGTTTATGATATGCCATAGTTATCTCCGCATGATATTTCCATGAAACGCCCCACAAAATCACAACATGCTTATCATGCTTGGTGTTTTTCGTGGCTTTTAGATCCGATGAGATGCGGGCCATCGGTCATGGCCAGGCTTCAATGCCAAAGCAGTCGCCCAAGCCGTTGGTGCGTTAGGCCTTCTGAAGGTCGGAGATACCAGCCTGGTGCTAAACGTAGGGTGGAATGATGGATGAGAATGATCAACAATCATCACATTCTCCCATTCCTACTAGGCACTAGTAAGGTGATGTACTGGAATAATCTGGAATATGGATTTTTTGGCAGAGTCTACAGCCAGTGGTTCGCCTGAGAACTTGGCAGGAACAGGGTGTGGTTCCTCTTCCAGAGAATGCGTCGCAGGTGCCAGGGCCACAGCTTTCAAGTCTGGGAACCCCACCAATTTGGGCCATTCTTGAGACAAACATGCCATTTTTTGGTACTGGCCTGTCTTTTCTTCGGGAGGGTTGGGCCATGTTCAAACATCGCCTTTGCCTTTGCAAAGTAGATAGTGACTTTTTACCCAAAAAAACATCAAGGCCAACGTGATCCAATGTGCAAAGTCTCAACACCCCCGGAAGCCTAAACAAAAATCTAGGTCTGTCCAGAAATGGCACTATACCCCAAATACCCCAAATCCAGTGTCGCATTCTCCATGGAATGGCCATTTTGGGATCTCCGCAATTTCCGAAACACTCAAATCAAATCATGATATCCCATTTATTCCCATTTTATGTCCTCATTGTATCCCCATTGGGTCTATACCTCCATTTTGGTCGGCGAAATCATCCAGTTTACAGCAAGATACCTGTTGTTGTATGTTGTTTTATTACAATTTATTCCCATCAAGTCCCCAGTTGCAAACATGTCTCCATTTATTTGATTGTTAATGAATTAACCATAAATCACTCAATCAAGTAAGAAGAGATAGCAATTACAACCAGCCATCAACGATCTCAAGTATACTATTCCCCGTTTCAAGAAAACATAAATCACTACAAATCATTCAATGTGAATGGGAATACTTTTGGGGTATGGCCAAGGTTTCACCATAAATATCAGCATAAAATCACCATAAAATCACCCTAAAATCACTAAAATCACCGTAAAATCACCGTAAAATCATCATGAAACCACCGTAAAATCACAATAAAAACACCATAAAATCACCATAAAATCACCATAAAATCACCATACAATCACCATAAAATCACCATAAAATCACCATAAAATCACCATAAAATCACCATACAATCACCATAAAATCACCATAAAATCACCATAAAATCACCATAAAATCACCATAAAATCAACAGAAATCACCATAAAAGCACCATAAAATCACCATAAAATCACCATAAAATCACCATAAAATAACAATAAAATCACCATAAAATCACCATACAATCACCATAAAATCAACATAAATCACCATAAAAGCACCATAAAATCCCCATAAAATCAACATAAATCAGCATAAAAGCACCATAAAATCACCATAAAACCACCATAAAATCATCATACAATCACCATAAAATCACCAAAAAGCACCATAAAATCACCATAAAATCACCATACAATCACCATAAAATCAACATAAATCACAATAAAAACACCATAAAATCACCATAAAATCACTATAAAATCACCATAAAAGTACATAAAATCACAATAAAAACACCATAAAATCACCATAAAAAGCACCATAAAATCACCATAAAATCACCATAAAATCACCATAAAATCACCATAAAACCACCATAAAATCACCATAAAACCACCATAACATCACCACAAAACCACCATAAAATCACCATAAAAGCACCATAAAATCAACATAAATCACCATAAAAGCACCATAAAAGCACCATAAAACCACCATAAAACCACCATAAAACCACCATAAAATCACCATAAAATCACCATAAAATCACCATAAAATCATCATAAAATCACCATAAAAGCACCATAAAAGCACCATAAAATCACCATAAAATCACCATAAAAGCACCATAAAATCACCATAAAAGCACCATAAAATCACCATAAAATCACCATAAAATCACAATAAAAACACCATAAAACCACCATAAAATCACCATAAAACCACCATAAAACCACCATAAAACAAGGCAACCGGTTGACTCGGCGCCCTTGTAAGGGTGACGAATTTGAAATTGTCATTTTTGAGGGTAAGAGAGAAAATGCTGGTATTTGCAGGAGTCGTCAAAAAATGTGTGCAACATGGACATTCATTTCGATTGGCAGGCGTGTGACTCAAGAGTGAAAATTTGAATTTCGCCTGCGCGGTGACTCGATTTTTCTCTTCAAGGGTGAAAAAAAAAACATTAGAATTTTATGATTTTGAGTCATCCAAATCACATCAATCAAGGCGGTATTCAATCCTCTTTTTTTTCCACTGTTCGAGGTTAGCGGTGCCAGAGTGCTTGTGGCAGTGCTGATGCTACAGTCTGTAACAAGGCAGCGTTGCGACGCCAAGTCCAGCTGTAAGCATAACTGCACCGTTTTTGGTACACCTGTTGTTTCTTTGTGTGGAGCATGGATTGAGGTCGCCATTTTTTTAAGTGTTTCCAAGTTCCATCAAGTTGTTGAGTTCCAGCAATAATGGTTCTAGAGGAAATCCAACCACGACCAACATAGGTTCAAGCAGGAAATCCGCAAAAAGCGCGTCAGACAATGCAAGATGTCAGCAACGGCAACCTCTTCTGTAACGTAAAGGAAGTGCTCGATACGAACGTTAACATCCCCCCCCACCCCCCCTGACGATCATACGACAACAAATGCAACATGTGCCTCTTCCGTACCGTGAGGGAAGCGCTCGACACGAACGTTAACATCCCCCCCCACCCCCCCCTGACGATCATACGACAACATATGCAACCTGTGCCTCTTCCATGTGCAACACGTTAAAAAATCGAAAATTTCAAATCCTATACCCCCATTTGGGAAAACCTCATTTTTGAAATTTGCAACCCTTCCACGGGATCGTAAATGGCACATCTCAAAATCGACAACCCTTCCAAGGGCGCCGTATCAGCCGCATGCCTAAAACAACCATAAAATCACCATAAAATCACCATAAAACCACCATAAAATCACCATAAAACCACCATAAAACCACCATAAAACCACCATAAAATCACCATAAAACCACCATAAAATCACCATAAAAACACCATAAAATCACCATAAAACCACCATAAAATCACCATAAAATCACTATAAAATCACCATAAAAACACCATAAAACAACCATAAAATCACCATAAAATCACCATAAAATCACCATAAAACCACCATAAAATGACCATAAAATGACCATAAAATCACCATAAAATCACCATAAAAGCAACATAAAATCACCATAAAATCACCATAAAATCACCATAAAAGCACCATAAAATCACAATAAAAGCACCATAAAAGCACCATAAAAGCACCATAAAAGCACCATAAAATCACCATAAATCACCATAAAAGCAACATAAAATCACCATAAAATCACCATAAAATCACCATAAAATCACCATAAAACCACCATAAAATCACCATAAAATCACAATAAAAGCACCATAAAATCACCATAAAATCACCATAAAATCACCATAAAATCAACATAAAATCACCATAAAAGCACCATAAAATCACCATAAAAGCACCATAAAATCACCATAAAAGCACCATAAAAGCACCATAAAAGCACCATAAAATCACCATAAAAGCACCATAAAAGCAACATAAAAGCACCATAAAAGCACCATAAAATCACCATAAAATCACCATAAAAGCACCATAAAACCACCATAAAATCACCATAAAATCACAAGAAAATCACCATAAAATCACCATAAAATCACCATAAAACCACCATAAAAGCACCATAAAATCACCATAAAATCACCATAAAATTACCATAAACGCAACATAAAATCACCATAAAATCACAATAAAATCACCATAAAGTAACAATAAAGCACCATAAAATCACCATAAAATCACCATAAAATCACCATAAAACCACCATAAAACCACCATAAAATCACCATAAAATCACCATAAAATCACCATAGAATCACCATAAAACCACCATAAAACCACCATAAAATCACCATAAAATCACCATAAAATCACCATAAAATCACCATAAAATCACCATAAAATCACCATAAAATCACCATAAAATCACCATAAAATCACCATAAAATCACCATAAAATCACCATAAAATCACCATAAAAGCACCATAAAACCACCATAAAATCAACCAACATAAAATCACAAGAAAATCACCATAAAATCACCATAAAATCACCATAAAATCACTATAAAATCACCATAAAAGTACATAAAATCAGAATAAAATCACCATAAAATCATAAAATCACCATATATAATAAAATCACCATAAAATCACCATAAAATCACCATAAAACCACCATAAAATCACCATAAAAGCACCATAAAATCACCATAAAACCACCATAAAATCATCATAAAAGCACCATAAAATCACCAAAAAGCACCATAAAAGCACCATAAAAGCACCATAAAATCACCATAAAATCACCATAAAACCACCATAAAATCACCATAAAACCACCATAAAACCACCATAAAACAACCATAAAACCACCATAAAATCACCATAAAATCACCATAAAATCACCATAAAATCACGATAAAATCACCATAAAACCACCATAAAACCACCATAAAACCACCATAAAATCACCATAAAATCACCATAAAATCACCATAAAAACACCATAAAATCACCATAAAAGCACCATAAAATCACCATAAAACCACCATAAAACCCATAAAATCACCATAAAACCACATAAAATCACAATAAAATCACCATAAAATCCACCATAAAATCACCATAAAATCACCATAAAACCACCATAAAACCACCATAAACGCACCATAAAACCACCATAAAATCACTATAAAATCACCACAAAATCACCACAAAATCACCATAAAATCACCATAAAATCACCATAAAACCACCACGACCATAAAATCACCATAAAATCACCACAAAATCACCACAAAATCACCATAAAAACACCATAAAAACACCATAAACGCACCATAAAAGCACCATAAAATCACCATAAAACCACCATAAAATCACCATAAAACCACCATAAAATCACTATAACATCACCATAAAACCACCATAAAATCACCATAAAATCACCATAAAATCATAAAATCACCATGAAATCACCATAAAATCACCATAAATACCATAAAATCACCATAAAAGCACCATAAAATCACCATAAAAAACACCATAAAATCACCATAAAATCACCATAAAATCACCATAAAACCACCATAAAATCACCATAAAATCACCATAAAATCACCATAAAATCACCATAAAATCACCATAAAACCAACATAAAATCACCATAAAATCACCATAAAATCACCATAAAACCACCATAAAATCACCATAAAATCACCATAAAACCACCATAAAATCACCATAAAACCACCATAAAATCACCATAAAATCACCATAAAATCACCATAAAACCACCATAAAACCACCATAAAACCACCATAGAATCACCATAAAACCACCATAAGACCACTATAAAACCACCATAAAATCACCATAAAATCACCATAAAATCACCATAAAATCACCATAAAATCACCATAAAATCACCATAAAATCACCATAAAACAACAATAAAATCACAATAAAATCACCATAAAATCACCATAAAACCACCATAAAACCACCATAAAATCACCACAAAACCACCATAAAATCACCATAAAAACACCATAAAATCACCATAAAACCACCATAAAATCACCATAAAATCACTATAAAATCACCATAAAAACACCATAAAACAACCATAAAATCACCATAAAATCACCATAAAATCACCATAAAACCACCATAAAATGACCATAAAATGACCATAAAATCACCATAAAATCACCATAAAAGCAACATAAAATCACCATAAAATCACCATAAAATCACCATAAAAGCACCATAAAATCACAATAAAAGCACCATAAAAGCACCATAAAAGCACCATAAAAGCACCATAAAATCACCATAAATCACCATAAAAGCAACATAAAATCACCATAAAATCACCATAAAATCACCATAAAATCACCATAAAACCACCATAAAATCACCATAAAATCACAATAAAAGCACCATAAAATCACCATAAAATCACCATAAAATCACCATAAAATCAACATAAAATCACCATAAAAGCACCATAAAATCACCATAAAAGCACCATAAAATCACCATAAAAGCACCATAAAAGCACCATAAAAGCACCATAAAATCACCATAAAAGCACCATAAAAGCAACATAAAAGCACCATAAAAGCACCATAAAATCACCATAAAATCACCATAAAAGCACCATAAAACCACCATAAAATCACCATAAAATCACAAGAAAATCACCATAAAATCACCATAAAATCACCATAAAACCACCATAAAAGCACCATAAAATCACCATAAAATCACCATAAAATTACCATAAACGCAACATAAAATCACCATAAAATCACAATAAAATCACCATAAAGTAACAATAAAGCACCATAAAATCACCATAAAATCACCATAAAATCACCATAAAACCACCATAAAACCACCATAAAATCACCATAAAATCACCATAAAATCACCATAGAATCACCATAAAACCACCATAAAACCACCATAAAATCACCATAAAATCACCATAAAATCACCATAAAATCACCATAAAATCACCATAAAATCACCATAAAATCACCATAAAATCACCATAAAATCACCAACCACCTCCTGTTTCTTTTGGCGTCAGCGCGTGCGCCGGATGCTGGACCTGGAGCGTTGCTTCAGTGACAGCGGCCTGGCGATGCCCGAGCTGACGCTGCTGTGCCGAGGTGCTGGGGGGCCGAAGACATGGGTAGAACATGTGGGAAAAAAACATCGGAAAAATGGGGATGACATGGAGAAAAACATGGCAAAACTATGGAAATCTAGATATTTCAATATATTTCGGCAAATGGTTATTTTTTGGAGTTGATACCAAAAAAGTATAGTTTTCTTAATGAAATTCAAATAGAAAATGAACATTTGTTGAAGTTTCAATGCCTTTGGGTCCATGATCATGCCAGTGAAGCAACGCGAACCTGGCGCCTAGGTTTAGACCTCCTTGACCAAGGCAGCCTGCTGAAACAGGCTCGACAGTTGCAGCAGGAGAGGCTTACGCTACGAGGCTGAGAGAAGTGCGACGCCGTTGATGTCGGAGACGCGGCTTGTTTCAAAGTTTGGAACCTCGAAACCCCCATCCCCATGGTTTATGGTCACCTTTCATCCTTCATCCTTTCTTACATTTTTCCCCAAACAGTGTGGCCACACTGAGGGGTTCTAACGGTAAGTGTTAGGGCCCGGTGTTTAATCGAGGTGGTATCCGGGGCGTCCGGCATTTTCCTTGTAAATTTCTACACAAAATGGCTCTTGTGATATGTCCATGTGCATTTCGACCGCGCAGGCTCGCACAAAACGAGACATCTCACACAGAAATCTTGCCAAAAGACCTCTTCTAGGGAGCTTGTAAAGAAATCTTGCCAAGAGACCTCTTATGGAGATTTGCTCGGGGATCTTGCCAGAAGACCTCTTACAGAGATCTTGCCAACAGAGCTCTTATAGAGATCTTGTACAGAGATTTTGCCAGGAGACCTCTTGTAGAGCTCTTGTGACCTGGTGAAGAGAGCAGCGATCTTGCTCAGAGATCTTTTCTAGAGAGCTTGAAAGATGTAGCCATGAGATTTCTTATAGAGATATTGTTCAGGAGGTCTTGCCAAGAGACCTCTTAAAGAGATCTGTGCAGAGAGCTCTTATAGAACTCTTGTACACAGATCTTGCCAGGAGACCCCTTCTGGAGATCTTGTGCAGAGACCTGGTGAAGAGAGCAGACATCTTCCTCGGAGATTATTTAGAGATAGTTTGAACAAAGATCTTACTTTGGCTCTTCTTTTCACTACTAGGGTCGCTCTGGTCCTGCTAGCTTGCAGCCACTGATGATTTTAGGTCCTTTCCACCGTTCCTTTTGGAATCCTAACTACACACTGTTTGGGGTTTCCTGCCGGGATAATATTTTGGCTGGTCGGAGATGAGATTCATATCGCCCATCTTGAGACAAACCCGGGTGTTCTTTTATTCATCTGTATCCATCTAAATGATATGCCAATATCGATGAGCCGGTGGCAGTGAAGACCGTGTACCCCTTATTTATGGGTAGGTGAGCAGCCCAATGCCACTGCAGGGTTTCACTCATCCCCATACGAATAGATGTGTTATCAAGATGAACAGTCCATCAAATCCATCGAACCTCGAAGTTTCACCTATGTCTTGTTCCCCCCAAAATGGGGTGATGATCCCTGAGACTGTTCCGAGTGGCTAGATTGACAACCCGAAAAAATCGCTGCATGGCTAGGTGCAGCCGCAGTGCCGATGCTGGAACTTTGTGAAACGTTGCAGTTGATGAAGAGTTTTGGAAGGTGCAAACGGATCGGTGTTTTGAACGAACTGCAATGTGGAGATCTTATTCTTCATCGACCAGACGAACTTGAACCAATCCAGAACAGGTTTTTGGAATTGCTCCAATGGTCACCACGAAAAACCGGGTTTGTCACAGCGCATTCTCCTACAAGATGTAACATGGCACCAACAAAAACCAATTCCATAGAATTGTGGTGCATGTTCGACAGTTGAGCCCCCATATTTTGTTGGTTCAACTACTGTATCCATTTGATCCCGTTTTTAGCCAGTCAATTGCAATTGTTAAAAATGAACAGTCACCATTGTTGATAATACCAGCCCCAATTTTTTGATGTTCAAAGCATCGCCAAAAAGATGTCAAAGTCAAATCCAGTTAGCAAATGGATTGCAATTTACACTCTGGTAAACTAACATAACTATGGAAAACCACCATTTTTAATGGGTTATAAATGGCAATTTTCAGTAGCTATGTTAGTTTACCAGAGGGTACTGTCCTATTTTTTTTTGGCTGCCATAGACCCATCCCCGCATGAGTCGTTCAGGTTAAGCCCCGACGAGCCCTTCGTGTTCGACATGGTGCGCTTGGCAGCCAACCAGGTTGATAGGCGGGTCAGGGTGACCCTGGGGTGACAATGCTTACTGTACCTGGTGGTTTCATCAGCAATAAGGATTCAACCAACAAGAATGGTGGCAGAATGAGATATCATTGCGGTAGAATGATGGAGATATGTCTGGATAGATTATGACGACATCACGTCGCGACGTGACTAGAAAAGATGGTTAGGATGGGGGAAACATATATTAACGTGCCCTCAAGTCAGATTAGTGAATAGTTGCAACTCATGCAGGTGGGAGTCATTTGGGCAGTTTCAAAAACCAGAGTTGGCAAGTGGGAATCCCCATCCACCCGAGAGTCGGGATTCAGTCTTTTGACACTGCTCAATACTGTTCATTAGTAAGCCGACTAGTAACGCAACGACAGTAATGACAAATCACAAAGAAATTGGGTAATCAACTGGGTCCTCATGAAAGTTTGGGGTAATTGGGTCAGCAATCTGGCAGCCAAAATTTTACAGTCACCATCCCCAATTTGGGTTTACAAGGAGCCCTTGCTGGTTGGTTATTGGCACACATGACCCTGGATAAAATTTAACGACCTCATGTTAGACATCACTAGAATGATGGGAATTGGATTGGGGTGTCCCAAAATAGTGTGATTTACCGAGATGATCTGACGCTTAAATTAAGCAGCAATCTACCCTCATTGCAATGGTAAGAACAGAAGTTGCGCTTCTGACGGTGAAGATGTTCGGCTCCCACCAACATTGAAAACCTCCTCGGGTATATCGTGTGAAACCACCTGTTTTGAGGGTTCTTGTTGGTTAAAGCGCTACCATTGATTTGACCATCAGTTTCCTAGGGAGCATCATGTTGACACCACATCGTGCAGGTTACAGCGCGGAGAACGGAAGATGCTCCGGGGCTTGCTGAGCCCTCAGAATCTAGGAAGGGTTTGTCTGAAAATGTTGGAATCCCTCCAAAATTCAGTGGTTAATCAGAAAAAATCCCCCGTTCAGTGGTTTCTATTCCCTACATCCACCATGGTTTCTCAGGAGTGTTTAATATTAGGGGGAAGGGATTTTAATCATCAAATCATCCTTTCCCTTCTTAACGCATGCCATGATTTGGGTGGTTGCCCAATTTTTGAACACACCCATAGCACCCCATAGCAGTGATAATCTATGATTTGTCGGTAATGAAACATGGCAGTGGAAAATATACCATTTGTTGCCATTTATTGTTGATTTTCCCATTGAAACCACCCTTTTCTTAGGTGACATTGAGTGGCAAACTGTAGAAATCTTTGGCACCCTGGGACCGAAGCCACGACTGAGGCTGGAGCATTTAGCATCCCAGCTGGGCTTTGAAGCTGGTGCGGGTCCAGAGTTTCTGTCATTCTTTGAGTAGCAAGCCATATCAAACCACAATCACAATAAAAGCCCTATATAGCCTATAACTCTAAGATTTCTCGAGATTTTCTTGTAAATTTTCCAATGATCAATTCGGGACATTTAAGACAAAAACGGAAAATCATCATTTTTGATAGATAAATTATCTACAAATGGGCCATTTTCCATAGCTATGTTAGATAAGCAGAGGGTAAACTCTCAAGTTTTTCCGCCATTTCTGCTGACAGGTGTATCGTGGGTAGATTTGGCGCAGGCTCCAGCCCGGGTCTGCGGTCGTTAGGGTATTTTCCAGGTAATGTCCTTTTCCATTTCGGTGAAATATTCAGAAACATTGGAAAGAGATACCTAGATTCTCAAATTTCTCCAAAACTCATTTATATAGTATTTTCCGGCCTTGGAACTAGTAATTCAACTCCCTGGCTTTGTTCAGTCAGTGATTTGGCTTATTTTCCCAATGGGATATCCACCAGAAAGGTGGAATCGATGAAGGGGAATATTCAAATTCCCCACCTGCCAGGTGAGGGTCTCTAGATTTTATCAGAGTTGTGTTCTCCTCCTTCCTCCTTACTCCTTCCTTCCTTCCCTCCCTCCTTCCTTCCCCTCTTCTTTCCCTCCTTCCCTCCCTCCTTCCTTCCTTCTTCCTTCCTTCCTTCTTCCTTCCGCCCGCCTTTCGGACCTCAACTGCCAGCTCCAGATCTCAGTGGGCACGACCGGACCTCAAACTGGGATCACAGTGGGCACTGCCGGATCTCAACTGCGAGGTCGGGAGGCTGTGGAGTGGGCCTGTACACCGCGAGCTCGGGGGCTGTGGAGTGGGACTGAAGCCCGCGACACATCGCGAGCTCAGGAGGCTGGTGCCACAGAGATTGCCAGACAGAATGCCAGATAGAACGTCAGAATAGATGCCAGATAGAATCCCAGAATGACTGCCTGAAAAGATGCCAGATGAAACGGAAAATAGAATGACGGATAGAATAGAATGTCACAATAAATGCCAGATAGAATGCCAAAAAGAATGTCAGAAGATACGCCAGGCAGATATGCCAGAAAGAATGTCAGAAGGTATGCCAGGTAGAATGCCAGAAGGAATGTCAGAAGATATGCCAGATAAAACTGCGAGTTCCAGATTTTAGTGGGCACTGCCGAACCTCAACCAGGAGGAGGAGGAAGAGGAGGGGAGTTGTCCTCTCCTCTTCCCTGCCGGAAAGATATGATGCCAAAACGATGTGCGAGAAAGAATGTCAGAATATATGTCAGAAACAGGTATGACAGGGATCACTCGAACTAAAGTTTTTTTGGAAGCCCCAAATCAGCAATTCCAAGTGGTATGACGGTTTCCAATGGCTTCCCCAGTTCTCATCCAGCGCTTCGGTGCCAGGCCCCCGCAGGACATGACCTGGGCTCGCCCGAGGCTGCGGTCTGTTTGTTGGCCAGGCCGGGCACGGACGTAGAAAAGTAACATCTAATTCCAAACAAGTTCTGAATTTTATATAATGACATCTTTCAATCATCTTTGAATTCTTCAGTATAGTTTCAATATAGTGATGTAGGTATGGTAAATTAAATCTGTTCTGCATCGTTTTGGCAATTTCAAATGGTACCTCCATTTGATGGTTGATTTTCACTTCCCAATTAGACTTGCCATAGGGATCGCTGCAGATGCTTTGGGGGATCACCTCTGGTAGAAGGGGACCCGCTTGACGCCAATGCCAACATTGTTTTGGAGGGGCAGTAATACATTCAAAGAAATATCTACATAGGTACATCGGTATTTACATGTGTGAACACTTATCCATGCAATATATTTTTTGGACCATCAATAATGAACGTTGACCAGTAGTACCGAGCGAGGCGGTGGCGGAAGTTTTAATGATAAGAATCTATGGGAGAGGTGAGTTGTTGTGATGCATTGATGGCCGAGCGAACCCACTCATGGACCGAAAGGTGGTTGGAGTTGTACTCTTTGGAGTGGTTGCAGTGGCCACCTCACCCACAACTGCTGGATGTAGTGTGGTGTAGTGTAGAGAAGTCGTACTTGTAGTGTAGTGTGGTTGTAGTTGTAGTTACGGTTGTAGTTGTAGTGTGCTGTAGTGTAGTGGTAGTGATAGCTGTGGTTGTTGTAGTTGTTGTAATTGTTGCAGTGATTGTAGTAGTTGTAGTCGCTGTAGTTGTAGTTGTAGCTGTATCTGTAGCTGTAGGTGTTGTTGTTGTTGTTGTTGTTGTTGTTGTGGTTGCTGCTGCTGCTGCTGCTGGTGTTGGTGTTGGTGTTGGTGTTGAGGTTGTTGTTGTTGTTGCTGCTGTTGTTGTTGTTGTTGTTGTTGTTGTTGTTGTTGTGGTTGTTGTGGTTGTTGTGGTTGTGGTTGTGGTTGTGGTTGCTGTTGCTGTTGCTGTTGTTGTTGTTGTTGCTGTTGCTGTTGTTGTTGTTGTTCTTGTTGTTGTTGTTGTCGTGGTTGTTGTTGTTGTGGTTGTAGTTGTGGTTGTTGTTGCTGTTGTTGTTGTTGTTGTTGTTGTTTTTTTTTTGTTGTTGTTGTTGTGGTGGTCGTCGTCGTCGTCTTCGTCGTCGTCGTCGTCATCGTCGTCGTCGTCGTAGTAGTAGTAGTAGTAGAAGTAGTAGTAGTCGTCGTAGTAGTAGTCGTAGTAGTAGTCGTAGTCGTAGTAGTAGTCGTAGTAGGAGTCGTAGTAGGAGTCGTAGTAGTAGTAGTAGTAGTCGTCGTCGTCGTAGTAGTAGTAGTTAGTAGTAGTAGTAGTCGTCGTCGTAGTAGTAGTCGTAGTAGTAGTCGTAGTAGTCGTAGTAGCAGTAGTAGTAGTAGCAGTCGTAGTAGTAGTAGTAGTAGTAGTAGTAAAAGTAGTAGTAGTAGCAGTAGTAGCAGTAGTAGTAGTAGTAGTAAAAGTAGTAGTAGTAGTAGTAGTGGTAGTAGTAGTGGTAGTAGTTGTAGTAGTAGTAGTAGTCGTCGTCGTAGTAGTAGTAGTCGTAGTAGTAGTCGTAGTAGTACTAGTAGTAGTCGTGGTAGTAGTAGTAGCAGTAGCAGTAGCAGTAGCAGTAGTAGTAGTAGTAGTAGTAGTAAAAGTAGTAGTAGTAGTAGTAGTAGTAGTAGTCGTAGTAGGAGTCGTAGTAGGAGTCGTAGTAGGAATCGTAGTAGGAGTCGTAGTAGTAGTCGTAGTAGGAGTCGTAGTAGGAGTCGTAGTAGTAGTAGTAGTAGTAGTAGCGGCAGTAGTAGTAGTAGTAGTAGCAGTAGTAGTAGTAGTAGTAGTAGTAGTAGTAGTAGTAGTAGTCGTAGTAGTAGTCGTAGTAGTAGTCGTAGTAGGAGTCGTAGTAGGAGTCGTAGTAGTAGTAGTAGTAGTAGTAAAAGTAGTAGTAGTAGTAGTAGTAGTAGTAGTAGTAGTAGTAGTAAAAGTAGTAGTAGTAGTAGTAGCAGTAGTAGCAGTAGTAGTAGTAGTAGTAAAAGTAGTAGTAGTAGTAGTAGTAGTAGTAGTAGTAAAAGTAGTAGTAGTAGTAGTAGTAAAAGTAGTAGTAGTAGTAGTAGTCGTAGTAGTAGTAGTAGTAGTCGTAGTAGTAGTAGTAAAAGTAGTAGTAGTAGTAGTAGTCGTAGTAGTAGTCGTAGTAGTAGTCGTAGTAGCAGTAGTAGTAGTAGCAGTCGTAGTAGTAGTAGTAGTAGTAATAGTAGTAGTAGTAGTAGTGGTAGTAGTTGTAGTAGTAGTAGTCGTCGTAGTAGTAGTAGTAGCAGGAGTAGTAGTAGTAGTATTAGTAGTAGTAGTAGTAGCAGTAGTAGTAGTAGTTGTCGTCGTAGTAGGAGTCGTAGTAGTAGTAGTAGTAGTAGTGGTAGTGGTAGTAGTTGTAGTAGTAGTAGTAGTCGTCGTCGTAGTAGTAGTAGTACTAGTCGTAGTACTAGTCGTCGTGGTAGTCGTCGTAGTAGTAATAGTACTAGTAGTGGTGGTGATCTTGTTGTTGTTGTTGCTGTTGCTGTTGTTGTTGTTGTGGTGGTGGTGGTGGTTTTGTCGTTATTAAAGTTGTAGTTGTTGTGGCTGTTGTAGTTGTAGCTGTTGTTGTTGTTGCTGCTGCTGTAGCTGTTGTAGTAGTGGTAGTGTAGTGTTAGTTGTAGCGCAGTGGGGTGTAGTATCGTGCATTGGATTTGTAGTTGTATTGCAGTGTGGTGTGGTGGAATAGTGGTGTAATAAGCGTAGTGCGTAGTGTAGTGTAGCGCAGCGAAATGTAGTGTAGTGTTGTGTAGGTGTAGCGTAGTGTACTTGTGGTAGTTGTAGCTGTAGCAGTTGTAGTTGTGGCTGTAGTTGTTGTTGATGCAGTTGTAGTTGTAGTGTAGTGTGGCGCGGTTGAACGTCCAAAAGTGGTCCGAACCTGCTGTTTTTCACAGTTTGACTGGAAACATATTCTTGGTTGTTAGAGTATTCACATGTGTATATATATATACACACACACGCGCCCACTAGAATCACGCCAGATCACACATGTACATAATGTACAAACATGCATGCTCACCATTTTGTTCCTCTTTTTTTTTCTTCTTCGGTTTCTTCTTCATCTTGGTCTTCTTCGCTTTTTTCTTCAGTATTCTTCTTTTATTTTCCTACTTCTTCTTCCTCCTCCTCCGTTTACCTTTTCTCCACCTGTTTGTCGTCTCTTTCTGCTTGCAATCTCTTTTCTGACGCGCTCCCTCTTGCTGTTGGCAGGGGTCGGGGGCAGTATTTACATCTTCCATGTACAGTTTAGTGAAAGACACACACACATATATTTACAGTATATATTTACTGTATACAAGAATGTCTATCTACATATATAAATATATACATGTATAATATACATATTTTTACAAACATTTACACATATATTTATGCATGTGTTTATATATATATATATTACAGGTATTTATCCATATTTGTATACACATATTTATACATATATGTATACATATATTGATATATACATATATTGATATATATACATATATATATATATACATACACATATCTAGACATATCTAGACATATTTAGACATATTTAGACATTTACATATTTATGTATTTATATTTATATATATATATACATACAAATATACATACATACATATATATGTATATGTATATATATATATTTACACATGTATTTTACAGTCAGTTATTTTGTTTTCCTCGAAAACATAGTTTTCTCTTTGATGGAGGTACGACTGGTTTTCGCGCAAGAGCCGGGCTCAGACCTCCTGGTGCGCCCAGATCAAGGGTGGATCAGTCAAGCTGGCGTTACACAATAAAAGCATGGGAGTGCATGGGAATTTCACTAGCAAACATGGCGGTTTATGGTGTTTTATGGTTTTTTTTAATTGCCTTAACTAGAATGTTTGGTGGACAGATAGATAGATAGATTGATAGATAGATAGGTAGATAGATAGATGGATACGTAGTACATAGATAGACAAACCGATGGATAGATAGATAGATCGATGGATGGATGGATGGCTGGATGGATGGATAGATGGGTAGGTAGATAGGCAGATAGGTAGATAGTTAGTTTGGTAGATAGGTAGAAAGATAGATACATAGATAGATAGAGATAGATAGATAGATAGATAGATAAGTAGATAAGTAGATACATAGATGAGAGAGAGAGAGAGATATATATATACATACCTATGTATACATATGTACATGTAGTTGGATGGGTTCATAAACAAAAATCGCACTGGGCATCGCCTTGACGGATAAAAACTGGGTAGAGAAACATCAGACGGGGATTTTGACCGACAAAAATGGTGTTTTGATGTGACTTACAGTGTAACCTGGAGGTTGTTGGTCACATCCTAATTTTGGTGCTTTGTGGTTTTGACCCACAACCATTTAACCACCAATAAGGGACGGTGACGGGTCAGAAGGTAAATGCCATGCATGGTGGGACCATGTGCTTATGCCAAGGCTTTGATGCGGAAACCATGGTTTCATTTTTTCCGTAGCTAAACGGGTATACACCGTCGCTGGAGCTTCATACCAGCAAACGCAGTTCTGATCAGTTCGTGCTACATCTTGGGCATTTCCCGGCCAATTTTTTTTCCAAACCCAGATCAAATCTGGAAAACTTGAGCTAATCAACTGAAGGCCCGTGTTTTGTTACAACCAGCAATTGCTTGATGTTTGATGTGCAGGTTCCACCAGCGGGGACGGCTTCGATAGTTCGACTCGCAAGACTCGACTCGATCCCCGAAGGCTGGAGATGTGAGGTAAAGACAGGGATAGATTTAGCAGAGCAACACCGACAGGTAAAAATAGATTGCTGACATTTACAGTGCTGATTGATGGATACATGGATAAATTTGATTTCTAGATTGACACGCGCACAAATATGTATAAAGATATATATATATAGACATATGTATTACATAAATATAGGTATTTATTAAAATGGGAACTTTTGTTTTTCCCGCACATGGCTTTCCATCGATATAGATGGATTTCAATGAACGAAATCGTCGAAGGAAGTTTAGAAGTCAAGCTTCCGACAATATGGACACATGAAAAGCGGAGATGGAAAGGGTCAGAGAGAAGAGAACGATTAGAAGAGAGAAGAGTAGAAGAGAAAGAGTCAGAAGAAAGAAGATGCTGATGTGCGAAAAGGCAGGAAAGCCGCGAAACACTGTGTTTTTCCACTGATTTGTGGCTCCGGAGGGTCGAAAAGTAGGCTCGCTAAAGCGGCGGGTGCGGAGCCAGCTGGCCAGATGAGAGATGAAAAATTGCACGCCGTTGTGGCGCGAAGCACATTTCCAAGCCAAAATGCACAAAACACTAGGGGTGCGGACCACTTTTGGCAGTTGAGATGTCGAAAAAGTGCATGCCGTTGTGGCGCGAAGCACATGTTGAAGTCAAAATGTTCAAAACACTAGAGGTGCGGACCACTTTTGGAGGTTGAGATGTCGAAAAAGTGCACGCCGTTGTGGCACGAAGCACATTTCCAAGCCAAAATGCACAAAACACTAGAGGTGCGGACCACTTTTGGCAGTTGAGATGTCGAAAAAGTGCACGCCGTTGTGGCGCGAAGCACATGTCCAAGTCAAAATGTACAAAGCACTAGGGGTGCGGACCACTTTTGGCAGTTGAGATGTCGAAAAAGTGCACGCTGTTGTGGCGCGAAGCACATTTCGAAGTCAAAATGTTCAAAACACTAGGGGTTCGGACCACTTTTGGAGGTTGAGATGTCGAAAAAGTGCATGCCGTTGTGGCGCGAAGCACATGTTGAAGTCAAAATGTTCAAAACACTAGGGCTTCGGACCACTTTTGGAGGTTGAGATGTCGAAAAAGTGCACACCGTTGTGGCGCGAAGCACATTTCGAAGTGAAAACGCTCAAAACACTAGGGGTTCGGACCGCTTTTGGAGGTTCAGATGTCGCTTCGCTTCACTACACCACACAACATTACACTACACTACACTCCACTATACACTACAGGACATTACACTACGCTACACTCCAGTACACTACATTACACTACACAACACTCCAGTACACTCCACTACACTACAGACAGGTAGCCAGATAGACAGATAGATAGATGGATAGACAGATAGACAGATAGACAGGTAGACAGATAGACAGACAAACAGACAGATAGATAGATAGACAGATAGATAGCTAGATAGATAGATAGATGGATAGCTAGATAGATAGATAAATAGATAAATAGATAGACAGATAGGTAGTCAGAGAAAGAGAGAGAAAGAGAGAGAAAGAGTGAGAGAGATCAACCACCTTTCAATCCATAAGTGGCTTCACTCTGCCATCCCTGATTCACCACAACCAACCTCTCCTATAGGTTTCCTATTTTTGAAACTTCCGCCACCGCCTTGTGCGGTACTACTGGTATCTTATGAAAGCTTCTACCAGATATCCACGTACAGTGGGGCTGCTGATCCAGTTATCAATCCACTTGATCCATAGATGGATTTCCATAGGATTTGATTGGTATGGCATGACAGACAGAGACTAGATTGCATTGAATTAGATTAGATAGCTGGATGGGGAGATATATGTAGCAGGGGTCAGCAGCGGCGCAGGTTGACAGGTTGAGAACTGTCAGAATTGCAGGGGGATTCATCGGGCGAATGCGAAGTTTGCAAAGTCACCAAATAGTCCGAAAACATTCCAAATCCCTGCATATTTTCAACACATTTCCCAAATTTCCAAAGTCAGACCATATTTTTGTTTTGGATTGACTATCCATGAATTTCCATGAATTTCCAGGGGTCTCAGCCCAAGTCACCTGGGAGGTGGAATCCAGAGGAATGTCTGGGCCTTGGATTTGATGTCCTGTTGGTCAGGGACTGAGTTTGCTACAAAGCGGAGTGTTGACTGATATAGTGACATGCTGCTTTCAGCTCATTTGAGATCAGATCGGCCAAGTTTCGCAAGCGACACCCAGCGTTGTATTTTATGAGCGGGTTGATGTTCAGGTTTCTTCTGTGCCTCAGCTTCATGATGCCAAGGGTGGAGGCCTCGTGCTTGGAGAATGCTGTCCCAGCAGCACAACGAAAGGCCTGGATTTGCGGTTTGTCGATGATTTGGCTTATTTTCTCAAGAAATCCACTACAAATGGGGCATCTATTTTTTTTTTGGGGGGATTTCCTTAAGCAGAACCTGTTTTTCAGGTCCTGATGAACGCCAACGGTGAAACCTATCCCGTGGGCTTCTACCAGTGCAGTTGGGCGGCCTCCGCTGCTGCCAATGTCCTGGCGGCCACACTAGTGCAGGAGGTCTTGGGTTATAACACCACTTCCAACAGCGACCTGGGCGTCATTGGGGTGGTGTTGAAAAAAGATTAACCCATGGTGACGAATGGAGATCCCTCATGACTTAAGCCCCTCCGTTTTAGGAATAATATATTTACATATATATTTGCATTATATATATATATGTACCAGAATTAGAGTTTTCGCATCATGAAATTCATTGAACTTCCATCATTTGGGATCGATAGGAATCCTGTTTAGCAAATTCCAAGGTGAGAATCCAGGCAGTGGAAGTGTAGCGGGATATTATGGAGTGACGGGTTGCCGGAGCCCCAACAATGTCTCGGATCGTGGATGCGGTCATGGTGTGAGCTATTACCATGTCCACTTGGAAGCTTGGATGGGAGTGTACCCTTCAGATTGGGACTACATTCAGTCGACCTATTCCTCGATGGCACCCAGTGATTTGGGCACCATGGGGTATGTTGGATTCACCACCATGTACCTTCCACGGCCGATTCAGAACCAAGCATACTCAACAACGGGAAAGGCGCTGCAATTCTTCCGCAGTTGGAATGCTTCTTGGAATCAGCCCTGGAACTTTTTCGACTCGATCTCCTCTGTGAACACCTCCAGGTTGGCACCCTGCAGCAAGTCTGATTCGGTGATGAGCAGTGACCCTACCATGCGACGCCATGTTCAGTGGACAGGCGACGCCGATGGGGTTGTCATCAACAATGATACTTGACTGATGTTGCAGTAGTAGAAGACCTTCTACCATTATCATGGCTGCTATCATTTCATGTTCATTATCATCGCTTGCACTACCGAGCTGCTTTCTCTTCGTAGCGTATACAATAATCTTCGTCCGTTTTCGCAACTGATCAATATTTACTCTACCACGCATTATATACGATATCAGATACGATGTGTTTCAAGTGATCCTTATTGCCAATGATATTTGCCAACATCCTGATTATTAGTATCCTGCTCATATGTGTATATTTTTGTGACTGGAACGAACGGGACAAGATTATAAAACAAATATTGTAGACATGTGATCGTAGTTGTTCTATGTTATTTTGATTTGATTACGGCTGCCAAGGATGTCTACTCGGCCAGATGCGATGATGGCTTTTGGTGGTTGCCCCCAAGTTGCCGGGCTGATCACACTCGATGCATTCCATGGATCACCGGAGGTGTTGGTTGGGCAGTGGAAGAGTTCATGCAGAAGTTCACCTTGTTCAACATGCCCGTTGCCATTGCAATCGCTGCGACTTGGAGCGACTACACACAGTTGCCACTGTCCATTACATGCCGCTGTATTGGTGGTCGCCAGATCCAACTTTCCTGGAGCTGAACCCGATGGTGGTGAAATATCCGGAGCACAATAGTCGTGAGTTCAGCCAAGGCTTGTTTTCCAGTGAGGCATCCCAAGCCATCATTTCCACTTTGGTCAGTCAAGACCTGATCATTTTGGCTCCGATGGTTCACAATTTTGCTGATAACTTCGACCTGCCCAAGAGCGAGATGGATGCCATGTTGCTGGATCAGAAGACCACAGGCCACGCATGGGAAGAGGTCACCTGTAGATGGATCAAGTCCAATCAAGCCATCTGGCAGGCATGGATCCCTGATGAGAGTGAGTGCTTCCCAGGTTTCGGACTCTACGACTCAGTTCTCCAAGACTTCACCGATGAGCGGGTGAATGCCACCAACAAGATCGTGTGCCAGGCCTGTCCCCCGGGTACCTTCTCGCAGAAGTTGGAAGACAACTACAAGAGCGGATCCACACACGATTCCTGGCTTTGCTGATGATTTTTTCATTTTCCCAAATTTATATCATTTATTAATCTGCCAATTTTAAAGTTTTGGAATGGCCCCCTTAGCAAATCCAAGGTTTGCATGCCCTGTGACCAGGGAACCAGCCAAGCCTCTGGTGCTTCCCTCAGCTGCAAGCCGTGCCAAGAAGGTGAGTATCAGGATCAGCTGGGAAGCACGCAATGCAAACGCTGTGACTTCGGCACTTATCAGGATGAGATTGGTCAGGTGGTGTGCAAGGCTTGCCCAAGTACGACCAACACCCTAGGCTTTGGTTCAGTCGCAAAGACGGATTGTGGTTGTTCGGCAGGGTACATTGACATAGATGAGACAGTGCAGTTCGACTGTGTGGAGTGCGGTGAAGGACTGACATGCCCAGCTCTATCTCAGCTCAAGGACTTGAAACGTGGGGCAAGCGATGTGGGGGAGCAGTTCACTCCGAAGATCAAGAAGGGTTCCTGACTCTTCTTTCCAGCCTGTTTTCGTATGTTTCAGTGATAGTTCGGTTATATATATATATACACATGGTTATATGATGTTGTATGTATGCACACCTATCCACAGAAACACAGACACACACACACAAATACACAAAAACAAGATGCAGACCACAAACCCGAATGCAGTCACGTAAAAATGAATATTTTTCCCCTGCTACCGTACCAGTGCACTGTAGACTCTGGAATGTGGAAGGGGGTGGAATGCAAAGTGTGGAGTGTGAAGAAAGTGGAGTGTTGAGTGGGGGATGTAGTGTGTAGAGTGTGAAGTGGGGATTGTGGAGTAAAGTGTAGAGTGTGGAGTGTAGAGTGTGGAGTGTAAAGTGTGAAGTAAACAGTGTGGAGTGTAAAGTGTAAAGTGTAAAGTGTAAAGTATGGAGTATGGAGTGTAAAGTGTAGAGTGTACAGTGTACAGTATAAAATGTAGAGTGTAAAGTGTAGAGTGTGGAGTGAAGAGCGTGGAGTGTAAAGTGTGAAATAAAAAATGTGGAGTGTAAAGTGTAAAGTGTGGAATGTAAAGTGTACGGTGTAAAGTGTGGAGTGTGGAGTGTCAAGTGTCGACTATGGAGTGTAAAGCGTAAAGTGGAGAGTGTGGAGTGTAAAGTGTAGAGTGTGGAGTGTAAAGTGTAAAGTGTGGAGTGTAAAGTGCGGAGTGTATAGTGTAGAGTGTGGAATGTGGAGTGTAAGTGTAAAAGTGCAAAGTATAGAGTGCAAAGTGTGGAGTGTGGAGTGTAAAATGTAAAGTGTGGAGGGTAAAGTGTAAAGTGTGGAGTGTAAAGTGTAAAGTGTGGAGTGTAAGTGCAAAGTGTAGAGTGCAGAGTGTCACTTCACACTTCACACCTTCCACTTCACACTCCACACTTTTTACTCCACTTTACACTCCACACTTTTTACTTTTTACTAGACTTTAGAGTGTGGAGTGTAAAATGTAAAGTGTAAAGTGTGGAGGGTAAAGTGTAGAGTGTGGAGTGTAAACTGTAAAGTGTGGGGTGTAAAGTGTAAAGTATGGAGTGTAGAGTGTGCAGTGTACAGTGTGGAGTGTAAAGTGTACAGTGCAAAGTGTGGAGTGTGGAGTGTAAAGTGTAAGGTGTGAAGTGTAAAGTGTAAAGTGTGGAGTGCAAAATGTAAAGCGTCGAGTGTGGAGTGTAAAGTGTGGAGTGCGCAGTGTAAAGTGTAGAGCGTGGAGTGTGGAGTGTGGAGTGTGAAGTGTAGAGTGTGGAGTGTAAAGTGTAAAGTGTAAAGTGTGGAATGTAAAGTGTAAAGTGTGGAGTGTAAAGTGTAGAGTGTGGAGTGTAGAGTGTGGAGTGGAAAATGTGAAGTAAACAGTGTGGAGTGTAAAGAGTAAAGTGTGGAGTGTAAAGTGTAGAGTGTACGAAATGCTGCGCCTGCCACACCACGCAACATAACATTTCAGACACAACGGATCTGCACCAAATACTGCGCCTGCCATGCAAAATGAGGCTCTCGCAATGTCCCACGCCTGCCACGCGATTTGCACGTTGTCACCACTTGACGCAGCCCTGACAATGCAATTAGTAAAAACACGCAACACGACACGTCTAAAGTGCTGCGCCTGCCACGCAAAATGAACATGGACACGTCCAAAGTGCTCCAATAGCCACGAAACATGAAAGTCATCTTCTGAAAACCTTGCAAAAGTATTGCGCCTGCCTGTCACACAAAATGATTTTCGACACCATTTGCAGACACGTGAGAATGTCACGACGTGCCGCGCCTGCCATTCAGAATGACATTGAGCCTGTTTGGACACCTTCGAAACTGAGAGGTTTTGCAGTTTCCCCCATAGACACGGCGACGCTACAAGAAAACTAGAGAATCGAAACGAGACATGTTGGAACTTCAAACCGAGCGTTTCGTGCGAGACATCGTCAATTTTTGACAATTTGTAGCTACAAAATCCACGCTTTCCTACGAGTTTCGTCATGAACTCCAAAATCGACGACCTCAAAATCAATGTTTCGTGCGAGGCTTCCGTGAATTTTCAGCACGTCTCATAAAATGCCACGCCTGCTACGGAATTTGCACGTTGTCACCACTTGACGCAGCCCTGACAATGCGATTCGCAAAACACGCAACACGACACGTCTGAAGTGCTGCGCCTGCCACGGGAAATGACGATGGAGGTTTCCAAAGTGCTGCGAAAAATTTTCACTCATCTTCTGAAAACGAATGTCACAAAGTGCCACGCCTGCCACGCGAAACGAGGCTACGTGACGTTTGAAACCTCCAGAGGTCACCGCTTTTGCGGAACTCGTCATAGGCACGGCCATACGGCCCTGGCACGGACGGTTGCGACCGGTTGCGAACGGTTGCGGACGCAAACGCAACATCGAGCGAACGCACCCTCAACCCCCGAACCCCCAGAGTGAAACGGGAACCCTTGCTACGCATTTGGGAAAAATGCATATCTTCCCACGACTGCAAAGCGGCACAATTAATAAAACTCCGCCCTTGTTCAGCCAGGCTACTTCTCAACCCAGACGAACCCCACATCAGTCTTCCGATGCGGCAGTGCTTCACTATGT
Organism: Cladocopium goreaui; assembly: GCA_947184155.2. Lineage (NCBI taxonomy): Eukaryota > Dinophyceae > Suessiales > Symbiodiniaceae > Cladocopium > Cladocopium goreaui. The sequence goes on from CAMXCT020001069.1 coordinate 144,801, forward strand.
CCTGGCGGTACTCCTGGTTCATGCGCTGGGGGCCTTCTGGATACCCCGTGCTCAAAATGCCGTGAAGGTAAGACATGGACGGGAAGTCTTTGTGAAGATTGTGGTGGATGGCGGCAAGCCCTTTGGGTTTTGTCACTTTGCTCCATCTTTGCTTTCTTGATCCTGGCCTATTATCTAAGTACATCCAAGGCTGGTTTTGA
>CAMXCT020001069.1:155000-157500 GCA_947184155.2 Cladocopium goreaui
ATCGTTATGCATCTTCAGAAATGCCGAAGGCATTTTCGATTGTGAGTAAATGACAATCTTTGCTTGCGAATCAGTGACCACAATTCCCATCCTCAGTCTGAGCCCTTCAGTTGTTGCCAAGGGTTTTCAATGCAGAATACGCGGTCATTTGCAAGCAAGGCACTTCTTCAACTTTGACTTGCGAAAACCATGTGCTCGTTGCAAAGGTCATAAGGTGTTTGTGAGTCATTTGTGTGCAATCCCAGCGGAAGTGGACGTGGATACTGGCTGGTAATGGCAAAGGAAAATGCCTGCGGCGAGCAGAGCTGCGAGTCACCAAAAACTCGAGCTGTTCTACCGAGAATACACAGGATTTTATGACAAAAAATGGCTAACAATTACCAAAGATGATCCGAAAAGATTGAGAAAACAACCAAACATGATAAACATTGATAAACTATGCTGGCGTTTGTGGTTTCGCCTTTCTTTCCACCTTTTTGTCGAAAAAACATCCGCCCCCTTGACCTCAGCCTGAGGTCATGGGGCCAGTTGTGCCACTCGCTGAATCGCTGAGAGCCGAGTGAAACAATGCACGGATTGTTTTAAAGCATCAAGACTGATCAAGACTGATCAACCCTGTTCTATGTTCAAGAAGGACTGCTTTCCATCTCCCTGCAAAACCAGCTGTCACATTCAGTAGTGACTTTGCCCTTCCGTGCCATCTTGGGGCTGCAAAACCAGCCATTTCATGCAATTTCTAGTTGTATTTTTTGATCGCAGCCAATTTGTGGAATTTTGAAGCTTACTTTTTGAAGGCCAAAGATAGACCTGGTAGATTGTCGACCACCTCGACCCGATGTGCGGGGCCGAGAGATGGGTCACAGCCTTTTTTGGGTTTGACACTTCCTAGCCTCGTGGGACAAGGGTCTGGGCTGGAAGGAAACTTGAGTTGTTTTTGAGTTTCACCAAGAGGCTTGCTGCTTGCGAACAAGAAATCTGTATTTCCCCTGCAGATTTCACCCGAAATCCAGTCCTTTCAAGGCTCTGACAGGATGGCGTCAGTGACTCAGCCGGCACTGCTGGGAATCCAGAGAAGGTGAACAAGTTGAACAAGTTGAGGATAGAAACAACTTGAAACTACCATTTATTTTTTCAGCTTTTTCCATAGTTGACATGAGTTGAAAAAGTTGAAAATTGACAGAGAATTTCGTTGCATGTTGGCAGCCGTATTGGCAGTGAAATCTGTATATAGTCGCTGTCGCCCTTAGATGGCAAGATTGCGAAGTGACCCACTTGCAGGTTCATGAACAACATTACTGATACTCGACAAACAACTGACATGTAAAAACACCTCATGCATAGGTTTCGGGCCGAATCTGTAACGCGGGAACATTGAACTAGTTGGATTCACTTCGGAAAGGAAAAGACACGGTTGAATCTGTGGTAACTGTGGTAATTCGACAACAAACCATCAATTTAGACATGCATTATACTATTATACCATGGATTATACAAATTAATGCAAATTACACATGTTTATACCATTTAATACCACATGATAAGATCCTACCTTGTTTTGGCGTCTTAAACCAGCAGGGATGGTAACTTTGGGATTGGCTTCACCACCCTTTGGACCAGCAGGGATCCTGCCTGCCATGGCCTGGGTACTGCTTGGTTCCCTGGGTGTCACGGCGTCAGTGGCTTGACGACTGCTGGGATGGGTGACCCATGGTGACCCTTCGGACCTTCGGAGTCTCAACAAGCTCCATGGGGAAATCCAGGAAACATGGATTTGAATGGGAAAATTATTATGGCTTGTGACACAAGCCTTGTGTCGGGAATGGCAAACTTCTCTCGAGAAAAACAAAAAACACTGGGAAGATCATCGAACTATATGGGAGATTTTGCAGCACGCATCAGCACGCCATGTTTCATTACTAGAGGCTACTCCCCAGAAAATTGAGCTAGGCCATCTACCGAAACCCGGACCTTGTCATCAGACCGGATGGGGCATCTGAGATGAAATCGAGGGTTGACACGCTGAAAGGGTATGCAAGTGGATGATGTGGCCCACCATGTTGATGTCAAGTTTGGATGGTCAAGGTTCAGTGCTTTCAAGTCGGAAACTTCTTCACCGACTGACGAACAGGTGGCATCCCATCATGGAGTTTCGATGCATAGCCATGAGACATCTTCCACTTTTCATATTACAAAACAATGAGTCAAGAAACAGACGGGCTTTGTTGGGGATGGGTTTCGCCATATTTTCTTGCGAAACCCACATTGCTTAAAACCAACACTTTGATGGTTGAATCATGTCAATTCCACAGTTCGTGATGGTCCCATCACCATTTTTTGATGATCACAGGTAGCTCAGTGATGTTCAATCCCGTTTTTTCTTAGGTGAAATCACCTTTTGTTGTTGCTGAAATCCACATTTCCGTTGTGCAGGGCCTGTGGCCCCGGCCTTTGAGGCGCAGTTTAACCTCCACAACTATGGGGTGGAGCTGAGCCACCCGCC
>CAMXCT020001069.1:162500-182740 GCA_947184155.2 Cladocopium goreaui
TTTTGCTGCTGATCTCCCCAAACAGGATGCATTCCTCCCGCCACGAAGTCTTGAGGCGGTACAGATGATGCGGCAAGCCGCGCGGTTGAAGCTTTGGCATCGCTGCTGCGGTCGGTTCTCCCAATCCACTGCTGGACCTTGATTTGGGGGTTTCCAGAAATGGAGGTACCCCCATAGCTGGATGGTTTATTTATGATGGAAAATACTGGGGCTATTTTAGATATTTTAGGAAACCTCCATATAATATATATAATGGATGGTCTCTTACCACGAGTCGTGAAACACTGCAAGCGCCCAAGCATTGGGTGCTACCACACCATCCTCTTGGAGACAGATTTTTTCGTTGGATTCCCGCTGCAAAGGCATTGGAGTAGCTGGCAATGTGGCAGGCGAAAGGGTGGTCCATTTTCTTTCCAAGTCTATTGACTTGTCGGAGGATGGTGATGGAAAAATCTAAGTCTGCAATCTCCAGCACCATCAATGTTTGATGCTTGAAAGCTCTAAATTAATCTAAATTAGGTGTTTGTTGAACTCGCGTCCCGCGTGATTTTCTTGAACGATCAAGATCTCAGATGAGTTTGTCTGAAGATAGGTTCCAAATCTGCTTTGAAAATCATGATGTTCATCATCTTCCCAATTCAAATTGCCTAGAAAATTGGAGGTGTAATGATAATGTGGGAACCCCCGGCTGTCATAGATCCTCACCACGTCATCATTTTTTATATTTTTTTTGGCGGGCTGCCAGGCCACATGGCCCAAGCGGGCGAAGCTGGTCAGGACTGCAGAAACCAGGGGTCAAGCCTTTCCAAACACTTTGACCTATTGGAAATCTCTGAAATATCATGAAATATCATGAAAAATCGCTGGTAAAGACCAGTGGAGAATAGTGAAGAGAAACTCAAGATTTTGAGGGGAATCAACAGGGACCAGCAGGAAGATTTCAATCAAAGTAATTCAGAAGCCAACCTGCGTGATAAAAGGCAGAAACTGGCTGGGAACCATGATGCGGGGAAGTGGTTTTATTATGTTTAATTTGTGACAACATATGACCAACAATGAAGTTCACCACTTATGACGGGGCTTTGGGGCCAGGAGAGCCATTCAGCTCAGAAACCGGCGGCTCTGTTTGTGTACTATGTGCAGCTTGGCGACCGTGTTTCGGTGGTCGGTTCTAATCCATAAAGTGTATAGGGACTGAAGTGGGTCAATGGCCAGCGACTTCGGCATTTTCATGTAAGCATGTGCGGAATTTTCATATGTACTGTATACTGTATGTGTACAGATGCACATCAGACATGTCAATGTACAGTGCATCCGAACGGCCTTCCAAAGCGATTCCAAGGCCTCCGCATCCATACACGGTGAGCGACTTCCAGGTGGCGACTAAGGGGCAAGGGTCAAAACACGGCTGATTTGTTCCCCCTGATCCAGGAGGGGTTGATAGACTGACCCACTATATAGTTAGGAATCCCCAATGAAATGATGGTGGGATGATGAACACAGAATACACCATGATTGACCATGGTACTTTGGGCAAGGGCCAAGAGATGACATGAAGGGGACCTTGAACACTCATATCTCCTGAGATCACAGGAATGGCGGGATGAACGTCCATTTACCGTACTTTCTTTTGATGTGAAAGCCAAGCTACCAGAATGAAGTGATCCAATGCCATCTACAGTATGTTTGCAGGGGGATGCCAAAGGAACATGCTTTGATTTGCTGCGTCAACTCACGTATTGTACCTGTTTAATCCTGTTTCCGCTGTGAGAGTTGACATTTTTTCACGTTCCACTCGACTTGTTTTCCTGCGATAATGACTAAGAAATCCAGTCCAGTTCGCCATGGAAAGCCTCCCGGTTCCAGTTCCCAGGCCGACAAACGTCGATTGGAGGAGTTCCCTGTGACCTATGCCGGGGGCCAAAACCAAATTGGGTGACCGAAGATGGCCATTGAAGATCAATGGGGATGATGATGATGGACCAGTGGAGACTTGGAGATGGCCGGTGTTTCAACCCACGGGACCAAGCCTGGGATGACCTGAATCACTGAACTGGATGGCGGGGACCATTTACAGGAATATGGCAATGGGTCAAAACCTTTTGTATATATAAAATTATATAAACACATTTAGATACCAGAGGTTATGGGGATGAACATCCATTTATTTACATGGACAAGCTGCCACACTGGCCATAACATGGATCCCCTTTGCAGATTCCGAAGAGATTTTTTGTTGTGACGCTGATTCTGCTGGGACGAGAAGGTCTGGATCTGTCGTTTCGCCCTTTTTTTTTCAGTGCCAGCTACTATCCCATATTTTCTTAGGTATTTTCCCATATTACCCCATATTTTCCTCCTGTATCCCATATTGTCCATGTTTTACTTTGCAAACATCATCCCACATGATTCCATTTTTGCCAACCATTATCCAATCTTTTCCCATAAAAAAATATGAACACCTCCATTTCTTGGGGGCATTTCCCAGCCATCACTGGCGATTCCACATCTTGCTAGGCCGTGATCGAATATCCCAAGCTTCCGGGAGCCTGCAAGGCGACATGGTGTCTCTTGGTTGGTTGCATTTTGATGTGTATTTTGATGGTAGTTTGATATATTTTAATGGGTATACCGCCCCCAAAATAGCAACTTTACTTCGGCTGATATATTTTTTTGTAGTTGATTTGTGATATCTGTGCCTATTTTCAGAGAAAACCATTTGGATGGTCGTTTTGATGGTTGGAATGTTGAGCCTTTGCAGGATTTGCAGCGTGCCAGTGGACAATGGACCGCATTATGTTTTGGACGGTACAGCCAATGAAATTTGGCCGAAGAAAGCAACAAGTGTAGGAACTGGCGCATTTGGACCGGTCATTTCTATCCACGTTTCAGTGTGCAGGTTCAAGTCGAACCTGAGCTGGGCCTGCTGGTGGACATTGTGTACTCCAAGGCGCCAACTTTGCAGCGCCATGGCCAATTTTCTGATTTCTTTGGCAAGTATTTGCTATTGAACACCGCAGCATTGAAGGGAAACACATGCGGTTTACAAATAAAAAACTAATGGGATTTTCGGGAAAAAATCTTAAGATTTTCGGAAACCATGTGGTGCCCAGGACAGGAAGAAGGTGGATCACTTGGTGCCCAGGCCCGTGGGACACGCTGCTGGGTTTAGACATTGTTCACATGGGGGGGTTCTTAAATGGGTGCCAAAAACCCATAGGTTTCATCACTCAAATGGTCCAATGACTTGGATGATTTGGGGGTACCACCATGACTGGATGGAAACCCCCATATCTGTTGATTTCCAAGCACATCGATGACCCCGGTTCTGACGTGCCGCTCGTAAACGGCGCTCCCAAAGAGGCGAGTTGCCGCTTTCAACGCCACTTGGAGTGGAATCTGGGGGTTCTGATGACCCCAACATCCAGCGTTGGTCATTTTTTGAGATCCCCAATTTCAAGAAACTCTAAAAATGGGCTGCTAATATGTTGTAGTATGTCTATATTAAGTACACTTACATATATAATATATATATATTATATATATAATATAAATATATATATATATATTTGTACATATACATACATGGAAGGCTGAGGATGTCCAAAAATTCAGGTTTCCATCAGCTAATATCAGCTACTTATAGAGCCGGGTCGCTGTTTATCACTGAGGATTGCTCCATCAGAAGTTTGGAGGGAGCGAACAAGCTGATCCGCAACTGCAGTTCATCCCTGATCCAGTGCTCTCTTTTTTTTTTCCAACAGGATTCCCTTTTGTTCCGCACCAAAAAAAATGGTTCAAAAACTATGAAGCCCATTTTGGGATGGTTGGACGCATGCTAGAAACGGCCAATTGTATGGGTTCATTGGTACATATTGGTACTATATGTTTGAGCCATGGCATATCACATGCTATTAGCATGCGAGCTCCTTATCTGGCAATTCGTCAGGGATAAGATGCCCTTGGTGATTCATGGGTGTGGGTGTAAATTCAAGGCCGCCCCAAATATGGAGATTTGGTCCTCTTCAACATCAGATCAACTTTGAATCCTCAACCTTCCCTTGCAAGACAACTCCTTGCCCATCTCCTTTCTGTTGAGTGTGGTAAACCCAATCATGAACCTATTCCGGGATGGTTTATACCGATCCTTGGGAATGATGGGGATGGTTTATGGCATTGGTTTACCACCTGGTTTTTTTCTTCACTTCATGTGTTCATTCTCTATCGATCCCGTCCCAGGAGCATGAAGAAGAATTGGGGCCACGCGAGCAAAGGCGCACCTGGAGACCGGAGAGGGCAGAGAAGCGGAAGATCTGGAGATTTGGATGAATTTCGACGATTTTTACCGTGAAAAAGGCGTCATAAGGCGTCCAATTTTTTTGGGGTACGCAGTTTTGACCTCTTTTGACTCAAAGCCATGTGTTTCTGGGTTTAAAACATCTAAATAAAAAAAACTTTGGACCTCTTTGTGACATTGTGCATGGCCTCAAGTTTTAAAGGCCTCTCTTAGCTGCATCCAAATGGCATTTTGACCACCATCAAGCGAGCGTTTGCTGTAAATGTTTGACCAATCCCGACATCAAAAAAGTACGTTGCATATATATTTCTACCAATCCCAACATGGGAAGACCTTTGGCTTAACAATCGCTTTAAACACTGGGCTTTTCATACGCTTATTCCAAATTTTCCTTGGACAGGAATCAGCTTAAGAAGTTTTCCCATCGATAGCTTCGCACCGGGCACTTTCGTGGACCATTTGGCGCTGGTGCACCTTGGCTGCCATGGAGCCACCGATATGGATTGATATGGGACGAAGATGGCAATTTAACCATCAAACATGGTGCTTCAACCATGAAACATGGTGCATTAACCATCATTAACCATCAAAATGGATGCTTTGGTGAATTTCCATAGTAACATTTAGTCTGATTTGGCAGTACCCATATGGGTGCCAATGGATATTTCAAAAAAGGAGGACGCGCAAAAGCCAGTTTTATAAATGCTTTGGTACTTCCTGTCGCTTCACTTCGAACTCATATTATTGGATACCCTCTGATAAGTTGACATCGCTATGGTAAATTGCCCATTTATGTCCATATATATATAACCTATCAAAAAAACGATGATTTTCTGTTGCAATCCGTTGAAACTTCAGGCCGCCTTACTGCTGAGGTCCTACATGAAGAGAGATGGGGAGGCGCCATCATGAAGTTTTCGCATTGGGTTGAGGGAATGGCTGGGGATTGCTGAGGAACCACCAGAAAGCTGTTCAAAGCACTGGGAATTGCTGAGGAACCACCAGTTTTACAGTTTTACATGTTTTTTTTTTTTTAAGGCAGCCACGTAATTAAATGTTTCAGGAGTTGTTTCGAGAGTGGGAAGTCAGTGGTGGACATACCTCAATTCTTTGGATCCTCCGAAACAGATCTGGGACCAGATGATTTTTCTATTTTAGGCCTGTGAAGATATGACGATATACTGTAGCCCCGATTGATAATTAGTTTATAAACCATCCCAGGATCCCAGCATCCCATCCCCCCAATCTTCACCCATATGGTCCCTCTGAAAAAGAATGAAACTCCACTGAGCCCGACAGTTCTAGGGATGGGATTGATGTGGATTCGCCGTTGACCAAAAATGGAACCTGAGGATCCATTTTAACCCCCCCGCTTCGCTGGCAAGGTCTACCAATACTCTGTGAAAGCACCTGCAAGGTGGGTGAAGACACCAGTTGTGCGGATGGCTTGAGAAATTTACAGAGCATCAAAGAAAAACCAATTGAAGACCTGCTACTTGGATTTGATTTCTGGAAACATTTGGCTTTCCATCACCAGTGGCTGCGGTTCCCACAGCTTTCAGTTTGTTTCGCACTATTTGGCCTCCAGTGCACCGTGGACACTCCGCCTTCCCGAAACCCACCCAGTCTCTTTGCATATTTCTTCAATGCGGATGTGTCCAAAGATGGGCGGTTCCAGGACCCCAGTACCCCAACCAACGAACCAGCCAGCCAGCCAAGCACCCAATCAATTTGTCTTTCCCCCAAATTGCAACATCAATGCATCAATGTTGCGCAAGCAACGCTGGCTGCGAAAGTGTTCTTTTTGTATCGACAGGAACTACCTGCTGTTCCACCAGCCACTCCTCGACTGGATTGTGGAACAGATGAATGAGCAGAAAGACACCGACAAATGGGAGGAGACGGCGGGGTTCCACTCGGCATCCTCAGCATCTCCAAGTCCTGGTCAAACTTACCCGCGAGTTTTTGTCGTTGAGGCATTTAAAGGATAGGATCCATTGACATCGACCGAAAGTGCATCATGATTTATTATCAATTTCAGACCAGTTGCAGCATGTTTCACCTCACTCTATGCATTGGCTGCCCAGCGATTGACCCACTCTTCTTCCCAGTGGTCATGGCAAATCTGTGTATGAAGGTGAACATGCATTAGGGTTGGTACTTGAAGGCGATTGAAGTACAATTACCCTTTGTTCTAAGAAATCTAGCGCATTTTAGCGCAGAAATCAGCCAATTGGGTCAATTCTATCTATTTCTTGATGTCTAAGGTGCAGTTCTACCTGCAATTTCCATGAGGACATGAGGAAAATCCCAACAGACGTCACTAGGAGATTTGGCCCCAGCTGCAGCAGGGAGACTATCCCACCTCCTCCTGGATAGCTTTGGGTGCAGGGGACTCCCGGCAGTGGATAGGTGAGCCACGGCAGTTTAAAATTTTCACATGGCAATCTGATTGGAGAAAACGATGATATCCATTGATATCCATTGATATCCCATTTTCAGACAAAGTCAGTTGTCCTAAAGGAAACTGCAGTGGCTGTTGCACCGTCTCGCAGCCACTGCACGTTGGAGGGTCAGCCAGTTCCAGTTGTTGTTTTTATCCTCTGGCAAGTGAAGAGTTTGAAGGAGGAACTAAGTTTGTTTAGTAGCTAAGTCATTATGATCATTTTGTAACGCATGTAAAACATCGAAGTAAATAGGCCATTTTCATCCATGTTCATAGTTCATGCATGTTCATCACATCCAAGGGGTTCAGTTTGCACCATTAGATCTAAGGAGTACACCGACTATGGATCCACTCACTTCTTGAAGCCCTTAGATGAGGCCACTGGAGTGGCAACCGTGGCCACATATTCCCACCACAGCCGGTGTAAGCGGGTTGATCGTTTCTTTCCAAGTTTACTTTGAGATGATGTATATAATTCTAATTCGTCACGAATCATCATCATCAAATATCATCAATATGGAGAGTGGTTTACCAGCTACTAGAATCAAGCCAAACAACAAGAAACTACTTGGAAACTGGAGAGATCTCAAGGGTAGAACAGCACATGCTGCTTTACGTACCTATCATGCTAGAGAGTCAATGATTTTCTCATATCAACCGATTGTGGTGTTCATTGCTGGTTTCTATGGGGAACAATTACTGAAATAATCTGAAATGCCATGGATAATGCATGGCACTTTTACTGAAGAAATGATGATCAACCGCAGGATTTTTGCTGATTTTGGGGAACCATTTTTTGCCTCAGATTGTTGTGGTGGTCTATGACGAGCGACAAATGCCTGATGGCCCCGACATGACGTCGGTGCTGGGGATGTTCGAGGACGCTAACCCCCCAGACAAATCATGATTGACATGAAACGAACGATGAACAGGCCTTGGATATCCTTGGATTAGGTGTATGGTGTGTTATTGGAAATGATGTACCCTCTGGTAAACATACAAAAAACTATGGAAAGATCCACCATTTTTAATGGGAAAATCCACTATTTCTATGGTCATTTTCAATAGCTATTTTGACATAACCAGAGGGTAATGGAAATGATCTCCAGATCTGTGCCCCATTGAAGTAGCTCGTAGGGACGATCGATCGCTTTGAGCTGCGTCAGGACAATCCACCGCCAGCATCCTAAATGAGGAGGGATTTACCCATGGAGGAACTGACATTTGGTACTGTCAATGTTTGACTTCCAATTTATCAAAGACTCCTAGATCTCCTAGCAGAGTCGGAGTTTTTTTCTTTTCTCATGATAGCAACCCCAAACGGCAACGTTGAGGAAACGCTTCTGATCTTTTTGGGGACCCCGTGTTCCGGATTCCACCAGGTGCTACCAGGTTCCAGGTTGCAGGTGCCAACCCCCAAGGCCAGATGGTGCCGTGATGTTGCACCAGACCTTTGTATGAGTGCCTCCACCTGCGGTTGGCTGGTGGCGGCCGAAAATTGGTACAGAATGGTACAGATAATTCGCGTCGGCATGTGTTGCTTCCTGCATTTGGATGTGGCCGATTTTGGGTAGCATGGGATCAGACAGAAACTTTCACTTCTTGTTGAGGGACATTGACATGTGACTTTATGTTGATCGAGGTCCAAAAACCCGAAGCCCTGGATTTCATTGGGGGAAGGGACTTTGTGACCATTCGGGATGTCACCATAGCAGGCGTTGCAGCAGTTGCAGCAGTGCCCATTGTGATGAAAAAGTCTTGGGCCGTGGACCAAAGGGGCCACGGGCGTCGGCGCTGCCGTGGACGCCACTTGGCGTGAAACTTGGAGAAACCCAGAGCAGACTGCTGAGCGAAAAACGACTCCGGGTTGCAATGGGATGGAGCATGAACCATTCGCCACTAGTCACCAGTCACTTTCGGGCCTTTCATGGCTAAAGGGTTTGGTGCCAGAGCCAAACCAATGTTTGAGGTTATGTAATTATGTAAGTTATGCAGTATCAGATCAAACTTGAGCAAGTAGGATCAAGCTATCAACAGCTTGTCATCAAAAACGCGGCGCAAAGGCACGAGGAGAGACTTGACATGAGATGACATGAGATCAATTTGGAAGAATCAGCAATTCCAAGAGTCTGGAACACATCGGAAACTCGGAAACCAACACGTGCCACGATCAAATGACCCAACATGGTTATTTTTCACATAACTATGGAAGCCATGGCCCACAGAAATAGATGATCATAGCTATCATCATGGTTATTTTCCAATACCATTTTGCATCATTTTGCCATAGATCAACCAATATCAACCATCTATGAATGGTGGATTTTCCAATCTTTTCCATAGATGGTTTGCCTTCCATGGGGGATGGTCGTCTCTTTAGCCTGCTTCCTGCCAAGGCGCGCGGCCCGTCCGAACTTCCGGTCCCGGAGATTCGTGTCGCGGATATCGAAACAAGCACTGGAGATGTGAAGCCAAGAGTCGCAGCACTTTGGGATGGTATACTTCATCCTACCCTGTGGTTATGTCAAAATAGCTATTGAAAATGACCATATATAGTGATTATAGTGGATTTTCCCATTAAACATGGTGATTTCCATAGCTATGTTAATTTACCAGAGGGTATTTCATCCTATTTTTGATTAAAAATTGGGGATGGTGGTTGATTTTCTGGCTATTTTGTGAATTGGGTATATTGGGTTTTATCGCTAAAAATTCAAAGGATGTTTCTGCATTCTGTGGAGCCTCGGTTGTGTTCAGACTCACAGTGAGTGATTAAGCAAGGTTTTGCCGCCCACAAACGAGATTCAAATGCGACTGTCATCAAACCAACCAGTGGGCAATTCATCTTGGGTTCACATTGGCAAAGCTGCCGAGTGCCATTTCATACTCGCAGCTCACTGGAGAAGCGAAAGGCCCTGTCTGTATTGTGCACCTCAGATGTAGACTGCTTCAGATTCTCAAGTGGGGGTTCCAAAGTTCAAAGCAGCTGGACATGAATGAACAATAATGAACATATTCTTTCAGGATCTTTCAGGTATATCACCACAACCGACGTGTTACTCTAGCCAGGCTCAATTGCCGAGTTCAGAATTGTGAGATGGATTTGTCCAGATCCAATGGTTTATCATCATCCCTCTTAAAACTGCTATTTGGAGGTATAGCCTACTTTCAGACACACCCAGATGAAGCTTGTAGCTGCGTAGCTTCTATCGTTGGCATCACTTTTGAAGGGTTCAGCAAAATGGCGGACTTCCAGCGATGCTTGTCCCAGGGGTTGCTGGGGTATCTCTGCCCGGGAGACTTGAGCGCCGTGCGCTCTGTGGATTTCGACTCGGCCCAGCAGCTGCTCTTCGAGCGGTACAGCTACTATTCCATGTTGCTATCTGTTCCGCAAGACTGTGAATCTTTGGCTGATCTACAGGCGATAGATGCCAAGCACCATGGAGTGTGGCAGGAAGTCCGAGCGATTTTCAGTTTTTACCCGACTTCTTTGACCCATCTGCCGCCTGGTACGTATTCCGTTGCGAGCTTCATGAGGGCATGTGCAGGAAAGGAAGCGCCGCTCAGACGGCAGGTGATCTTTGAGATTGCAGCCTTGGCAGAAAAGGATCACGGCAATGTATCCTTTAAGAGCTGCAAGTTTGAAGAGGCTCTGGCTAGCTACACCAAAGCCCTGGTTTTGCTGGGTTTGACAGCGAAAAAAGATGATACCACGAGCAAAGGCCTCATTCTTCCCACAGACCCCAAAATTTCGAACTCTCCGCAGAGAAGCTTGGAGCTTTCCATGGCCCTGCTGAGCAATCGCAGTTTGTGTTTCCTGAAGCTGGGCCGCACCCTTGATGCCATTGCGGATGCCGAAAAGGCCGTGGAAAGGATGCAATTTGACGCGGGAAGGCCCGTCAACCTGTCGGCCTACACAAAGGCAACGCATCGATTGGCTAGTGCCCTGGTGCGGGCCGGTCGGTTTAAGGAGTCGTTGCTCCACCTTGATGCCATTGACAAGGTGAACGGGAGCCGCACTGCGACCATTGAGCTCCGGGGAGTCATCAAAAGCTTGCGCCAGCAGCTTGGTCATATGAGTTTCACATTTGATGATGGCTATCCACCGCATTCCAATGTGTTTGAGTATTGCAGGCATTCTATACAATATATACAATACTTTGGGGATATTTGGGGATGATTATCCAGAATCAGTCAAACAGAAAGAGTGGTTGTTGCATTGAAAGATTCCGGAGGAAGGACATCACGCAATACGGATAGGAAAGTAATGGAAAGTAAAGCTTAACAAAAAAACAAGAAGTAAGATAGTGACAACTTAATGTAACTAAACATTGTATTACCATAAACCTTGTCTTGCACCATGCTGGGCTGTCAGGAATTGCTCAGCAGGAAGCTCTGGGTACTCAACATTGATCGAGCACTTGCAGGCTGGAGATGTAGCAGTGACGTCGTTTAGTGAAGGGTGAAGAACATTTTTGGATATTCCTGACTGTCGAAGATCTGTGGACGCAAGCTTTCTCCCTCTCAATTAAACGTGTCTATCTCAACTTGCTTGGTCTGAAACCGAAGACTTGCCTAACCCCGAACAACTCATTGCTCAACTTTGAAACACTTTAAGATCCTTTCCAATCCAACACTTCAGCCCCCATCAGCCTTTTCCTACAAACTGCGAAGCGCTTCTGGCGAAGTAGTCAGCTGAGATCCTGTCCTGCTCTGGTTTCTCGTTCCACCAAAAAAACATCTTCAAATACTAAATTCAAACAAGCCCCGAAACCATCCTGAACCCCATGTTTTCCACCAGGATACAGAGCTTCCTCAGCCCACCGTTCCTTCTGAACTTTTTCTTGTGGCGAACCCGGGAGATAGAATGCATCCCTTGAGAAAGCATGAAGTGTCCGGATCCTGCAAAAAAACACGAAACCATGATATGAAGCCTTCTCAAAGGGACGTAGCCATCCCGGCCTTAAAAAGTAAAACAAGTTTGCTGAGAGCTTGAGCTAGGCCCTGGGCCGTTGTTCCAAGCCAGCAGTTTAGCCCTGAGCGAACACGGAACCCCGGGGCGAGCACGTTGCAGGATCCATGCTGGTGTTTTTTCTCCCACACGTGTAGGTAGTTGTACTTTCAAGTCCTCCAAATTTGACCTCCCCAGTTTTTCTTCATCGCCCTGACTTGAGCTCAATGGCCACCAGATTCAAAGTGCGAACCCTTGACATAGCATGAGATATATAGCATTACATTACAGTAGCTACAGATATCCGGAAAGCACGGACAAAATTGGTTGTAGGAATACGATGACAGTACAGCATTACAGCCATTTGAGGCTCTGTTTTTAAGCTGTTGCCGGGAGATGGGGGGATGAACATCCATCCTTGGGTTGGGGAATGGTCATCCATTCATTAAGAGGGGGTCAATATACCCACTATTCTATAGGATTGCTGACCGTCACCATCCCTATACATATCATATATATATATGTCATATAGAATCATATACTATATGTATAAATAAACATATATGTATACATCCATATACCATATTTTTGACCAGTGCATATGTGAAGCAAATATATTGTTCATTGAATTGTAGACAGAACTTCAGGAGCTGAAGGTTGGCCTCATGCAAGACCTTTTAGTGGCAGATCCTGAGGAAGCATGGTTTGTCATTCGCGACGCTTGGGCCGCAAAATCTCTGGGCATCCTTTTCGCATGTTTTGATTTCTGGTTCTTTTCCAAAGGTCCTATACTATATATATATAGACTATATATATATATAGACTATATATATATATAGACTATATATATATATATATCATATCCATTCTTCCAAGCTCCCCGACATACTTTGCCATACTTATGCTCCAAAATTCATAGCTACTGTGACTCGGATGATGGTCAGAATAACCAATGAGAAAACTGCCTGTGCCTATGAAGGTACTTCCAAATAGTTCGAACATTTTTAAAGGATGTGTTCTTATTGCATGATTTTACCTCATGACTTTTGTGTGTGTCTTTGGATATTTTTGGGACAACCGGCATCAAAGCCCTGGAGCCCGGGTCAACCAGGAGCATTTCTGCAACTCCCCAATGCTCCTCCTGCTGGACATGCCCGACCTGCGCAAGCGTGTGCGGAAGCTGCCAGGCAAGATGCTGAATTTGATGGCCATGATTCAACGGGCCCAAGATCCATTGAACCCATACACCGGGTTGACATTGACTCGCCACAATGTGACGAAGTTGGAAGGCATGATTGAAAGTGCGTATCTCCAATCTGAGAACGAACGCGCAAGGCGCCAGAGCGTACTGAAGCTAGCGGAGAATGCCAAGTCGGCAAACTTTTCTGCTGAGGCATTTGCAAATGAAATGGGTGTGAGTTTGGAAGATCATCCTGAACAGGAGGAAGTGCATCAGCAGCTGATTTTGTTGATGCGCTTCGTCCTTGCCTATTTGCAACTGGACGACTTCCAATTTGAGGCCGCCAGAGAGACCTTGCATCGTCTGATCTTCCATGTCACAGTTCACCCCAAAGCTCTGAAGTATTTCCCGGATCACATCAATCAAATGAAGAGCCCAGAAAGGCGGGATTTCAAGAATCCTTACCTTGGCTCACAAGAATTGGACATTGTCCCTTTCCCCAAATGGTATTTGGGAGAGTTGCAGCACCTACTTGCTCTCTGTGAATGTGGCCGTGGAGACTGGCGATCCTGTCAACAAGCTATCGAATCCTATTTTGACCTCATTCCCAGAACTTTTCAAGACAGGCAGCGGGGTTTTGCTTGGGCTTTCGGGCATTGCAGACAGCCACAGGCTTCCCCCGAAATCATCTCACAAGAGTAGTTTGAATCGCACCTTGGTTGCCTGGTGTCATGGATATACCCGGATCCCTCTGGTAAAATTGCATGGCTGTGGAACATGATCATTTGAATTCGGTCTAGGTAAATCATCTAGAACTTTTTTTTTGTTTAATAGCTATGTTATATGAGTTTTTCGGGAGCTGTTTCCAGACTGCGTGATTTTCTTGGAAATCTTGGGTTGTGTAGAAGACTTGTGTCACTTGTCGTGGTCTGAGGAAACCAAGTTCTTAGAATCCCATGTGTAAAAAATGGGCAGCCGGGCAGCAATCTGTTGGTTTCCTAGCTTTCAAATCCCTCCCGCCAGATATTGAATCCCACCGTTTAAGGGACCCCAAATGAATAACGTAGATCCAGTACTAAAGCATGCTAAACAAAGATTTCTTGTGGTATTGAATATTGGCGGAATTGATTGGTTGGCCCCCGTTGTCCAAAGGTGACCGGTTTACGAACCATCCGCCATTTTGCAGCTTCAACTGCCTCAAAGGTGACTTGCCACTTAATGTAAACAAGTCCCAGAAAAGGATGGGTTTAAGGGCCAACCTCTTAACCAAGAAAATGGTGGGTTTAACGGGACTTAACCAAGCCAGTTATCGCAGACAGGGGGCCATCATTGCAGGAACTATGAAAGCGCCTTCTTCTTAAAGGCCTGGTCTGAGCTGAAACCTCTACAGCTGCAGCGGCCCAAAGATTTTCCACAACTTCGAGAGCAGCGAAGAAAAGCCCTGCTGAAGCTCATCATGGTTGACATGTGGGGATGTGAATAATCTAGCCAAGCAAAGAAGCGGTGCAGACATGTATTAACATATATATACATATATGTATACATATATAGATATATACATACCACAATGACCCATAGTCATGTCACCATACCAGAACAACCCAAGCAAGCTATCCAAGACCTACAGTAAGGGGTGGCGTAATGGTGAATTTGAACATCAACCATTCAAATAGGAGAACCACTACCAACAACCGTGTGTTTCCGTGATGTTCTTTCCATCCCCAAATGGATCCAAATGGGACATTTACCAAACCCTGTAGCAATAGTATTTTCATGACTTGAAGGTTGCATGGACGCCGTGGTGTTGAATGTTGGTGAGGCAAATCGAAGTTTGGTTGAGGTTTCATGATGCTGATTCTGGTTCAATTTCAACAGATTTCAACATGTTCGCGCAAGTCATGTTGCCAAGGAAGGAGGCGACTCCGATTTGGAAAGCCTTGGAGGCGGCATACAGCGATTGCGCAGGGGCGTTCGACAGCGAGACATGGATGGAGGCACGCTTCTATCATGACCTGCGCTTCAACCCCCTGCCGGAGTCATTTCAAGAGATTCAGAATCATTTGCAGAAGCAGCGGACACAATTTCAAATGCCAAGTTTTGCTGGAGATGATCCTGGGCGTT
This sequence comes from Cladocopium goreaui, assembly GCA_947184155.2. Taxonomy (NCBI): domain Eukaryota; class Dinophyceae; order Suessiales; family Symbiodiniaceae; genus Cladocopium; species Cladocopium goreaui. Next base: position 177,496 of record CAMXCT020001069.1, read on the forward strand.
ATTTGGTTTCTTCAAACGGTGGCGTGGATAGTCTGTAGAACTCAGTGTAAAGATATGTAAAGGGACACTCCACGATGTTTCAGGAGCAGCGTGCTGAAGCCTGCTTCTTTCTGATTCTGCACCTCTTATTTATTGCACAAGTTGCACATTTTGTTGGAGCAGATGAAATCATCTATGAACAACTTTAGGTTACCGTTCGCCTTTGCATTGGTGGTTGACGACTACTGATCAAGACATTGCTCAAGTGCTGCTCTAATTGTGGTCCCGATTGACGAGCGTGTTTTCGCGATTAGCTGCTCAACCCCAGAAAGGTTGTCGGTTCGATGTAGCGCATGAGTCTGAAACTATCATGAGGTGAGTTACTGTGTTATGCTTTGATGTTGCTGTCGTTACAAAGATCTCACCATGAAGTTGAAACGGATCACTCACCGAGCAGAATAACTAGTTTTGGGTTCCGTTGCTGCAACATTCCAGAGGGGACGCAATGATGGCCCTTGCCAGTCATAAGTGGCTCAATCAGTAACTGTTTGTTGTGTGTCCCCAGAAAGATAGAAAGGGACACCACCTCCAAAAAAGTATGGCAGTATGGCAATACCCATTTCCTATCCTTTTTTGAACTGATAGCCGTGGTCAAACATCATTGTACTAAGGACTTCCTCGATTGCTTTCAGAATCTGGAGGTTTTCGTTGGTCGTTGCCAAGGAGTCACGGTGCGCTTCCGCATGTCGAATGAAGAGAAGGCACGCGAGGCGCGGCGTGGGCGGGCCCCCAGCAACTTGGGAGCCTTTTCTGGCGCTTGGGCGATGCCAGATGCTTGGCGATGCCGGGGAACACCTTTTAGGTCGTTGGTGATGTGATGCCAGTCAGATGTTTGAGCCGGGGCATGAGGCTTCTTAGTTGAATGGACAGACTTGGCGGAACTTCGAGTTGATTCTGCTCGGCTGTGTTGAAAGAAGACAAAAGAAAATAGGGAAGCTGATTTGTCATCAATGTGTTTGTGTATTCGCAACATCCCACTTTCGAAGCGAAACAATGCATTTATTGGAAAAACGACTTTTGAACACCCTTAGGTCGGAAATGTGGTATTTGACCCAGAAAGACCAACAAAGGCAGTTTCTTTGCAAGTGGATCTATGAAGAAGCACCTCTAAGGATATGGAGAACGAATTGTACGAGATGCAGCAGAACATGTTCGCTTCGGTGCTTGGAGGTTCATTTGGAGGCAGCTTGTTTGGAGGGCCCGCTGCCGCAGAATCAGAGGACGAGGACGAGGACGAGGAAGAGGACGAGGAGGAGGACGAGGAGGACGAGGAAGAAGAAGAGGACAGTCTGCCCCGAGTTTTTCCCAAGATTTGATCCCATGTTGATGAAAGTCACCACTCTGGCGGTCCAAAATTGATAAAATTGCAACTTCTGCTGACAAAAATTGCAAAACAAATGATACCCAAACTGCCTTGACGTACATCCCAATGTATAGCCGGTATATATCAGTATTATGTTCATATTTGGGATGTTCAGCAGGGTGTACGGCTTTGACCCACAATCATTTGGTCTCAAACCAGTTTGTACTGGTAGGGCGCGATGTGGATATTGAGGAACATCGCCTAGGAAAGAATCCTGCGAGCACACTGCAAGATCAAGGAGTAAACAAATCAAGATCAATGGGAGCAACACGAACAAATCTGATTGATCAGTAGAAATGACCGTCCACACTGCACCCCGCTGGGAGTGGGAGCAAACCTTTTCCAATTTATATATATATAAGTTAGCCAACCATGTACATGCCAGGATAGACACAAACTTGTTTGCAGCTTGTATTTCAGATTGGCTATGCTTGGCTTGGTCACACTGACAGTTCCTTCGTCCTTTAACCTTGGGCAACCATCCCACTGCGTAACTTATAAGAGACACAGAAAAGCTGTTGCAGAATGCACATTTTGAACGCGCAGAATGCAGGAGTCTCTTCAGACTACGTGACTACGAGTAACATGGCAGTCTCAGGAAGCTGAGCACCAGGACCTTGTGCTGGTCAAAGACTAGAGGAAGACTTTGGAACACTATTTTGACATATCCAAAAAACAAGATCATGTCAGACGCATTGAAGGTCTGGAGACAGGTGCCACTCCTTGCTAATCCCTTTTATTCTCCCTTTTATTCTGATTGAAAATTTGGGAACGAATCCTGAGATTTCGGTTGGCCATGTCTTCAGACCGACGTCCTGCCTGGGCAGATTTTTTTGAGCGGGCCAACGAGCCAATCCATGGGGGTGATTGCTCGCCTGCGCCATACCCGCCCTTACGTCAAGATATTTTAATAGAGTGATAGGCCCTAACAATCATAGGCCAGATATATTGTTGTTTTTCCTCTTTTAACGGAATAAGCAATGAAATAGAAATTGGTGGAGGGATCTATCACGGTTCAGATTGATTACATTGGCGATAAAAAAGCCTGCGACTGCCCATACAAATTTAATATTGGATATGAACAAAAATAATTCCTAAAACAATATTTTAAATAAATTTAGAATATATTGAAATTATTAAAATCTTATATTGAAATTACGAGGTACACTAACAAATGAATAAATTGTTATTAAAATACCAATAAAAAGATATGAACACACATAAATTAAATAGATTAGTAAACCAATAAATTAACCATATCAATAAAATAGGAAATTAATGAAACTATATAAAAATATATAGTAAAATAACTAATTAGTGAATAAATTTAATTAATTAATGAATTAGACTATTTATATATTGATTAATAAATTAATATATTGATTAATGACGCAATAAAATAGTAATTAAATTAATATATTAATAAATTGATGAATAGATTAATAATTAACTAAAGGAAGGAAGGAAAAAGGAAGGAATAAATAAATCAATTAAACATGATGGATGGATGGATGGATGTTTTTTTGTTTGTGTGTGAACTATATCTTTACTGAACAATTTTTATATTGAGTTTTTTTTCTTGACTATTTATTTTTGAGTAGCCGTTTATCTGGGCCAATTTTGCTCTGACCTATATTTGGGTGATTTTTGCTCTGACCTGCTTACCAGCTAGGTTTTCTGTAGCTTTTATGATCTAATTTTTCTTTTCGCATAAATATTATAATGCACTTAGCAACCTCCAACTGCAATCCCGCATAGCACAAAAGTAGCACTATGGTCAAGAACCACCTTTTGTGTAGCTATTATAATGCGTATAATGCGCTTTGTAGTTTTTAGTTTCTAGCTGTAATCCCAATATAAGGAGCGTCGTAGTATCATTTATATTTTGCTCCATACAGCCGTGCCAATGTATTTTGTCACAACCGGCTGCAAGGCATAGTAGGAGTGTCATACTGAATCGACTAACATTCGTGTAGCGCTGACAATGAGAACTAGACAACACAAATCCGGCGCCGTTCCGATACTTTAATCTTTAACGATTTTTATGAGAAATGGAGCTCTCACTACAATTTGGTGTATATGTTTGCCGACCTTATCTTCCAAAAGTGCTCCGAACATGATCATTTTTGATGATTTTTATCTGAAATCGAGCGCTCGGTACAAAAATGATCCGTTCCTGTTAACTTTACGATTTTAAAGTGCAAACCGACCTTTCGCCATAATCCTGTACATTTTTTGTGGACGACTTTCCCAGATCGAGCCCTTAAACCGCGGAAAGACAAATCCTCCTTCAGCGATGATAAAATAAGGGATCAAATTTCCCACCCCATGGTCTTTTACACTCACTGAACATTTTTAATCAGGAATTAAATACCCCTGCTTGTAACTATTACAATCATTGAAGATCTTTACCAGTAGTACCGCACAAGGCGATGGCGGAAGTTTCAAAGATAGGACACTATAGGAGAGGCGAGTTGTTGTGATGTAACGATGGCAGAACGAATCCACTGATGGACCGAAAGGTGGTTGGAGTTGTGCTTCTTGGAGTGGTTGCAGTGGGCACCTCAACCACAACTGCTGGATGTAGTGTGGTGTAGTGTGGTGTAGTGTAGTGCAATGTAATTGTAGTTGCAGTTGCAGTTGTAATGTAGTTGTAGTTGTAGCTGTAGTTGATGTTGTGGTAGTTGTAATTGTAATGTGTAATGTAGTGGTAGTTGTAGCGTACTGTAGCGTAGTGTAGTGGTGGTGAAGTGCAGTGGAATGTAGTGGTAGTGTAATGTAGTGGAGTTGTAGTTGTATTGTAGTGCAGTTGTAGCTGTAGCTGTAGTTGATGTTGTTGTAGTTCCAATGTTGTAGTCGAGTAGTTGTAGTAGTTGTAGTAGTTGCAGTGGTTGTAGTAGTTGTAGTGCTAGTAGTAGTAGCAGTAGCAGTAGCAGCAGCAGTAGCAGCAGCAGCAGCAGTGGCAGTGGCAGTGGCAGTGGTAGTGGGAGTGGGAGTGGGAGTGGTCGTGGTGGTGGTGGTGGTGGTAGTGGTAGTGGTAGTGGTAGTCGTAGTAGTAGTAGTAGTAGCAGTAGGAGTAGTAGTAGTAGTAGCAGCAGGAGTAGTAGTAGTAGTAGTAGTAGAAGTAGTAGTAGTAGTAGTGGTAGTAGTGGTAGTGGTGGTAGTAGTGGTAGTAGTGGTAGTAGTAGTAGTAGTAGCAGTGGTGGTAGCAGTGGTAGTAGTGGTAGTAGTGGTAGTAGTGGTAATAGTGGTAGTCGTGGAAGTTGTAGTGGTAGTGGTGGTGGTAGTGGTGGTGGTGGTACGGGTGGTGGTGGTGGTGGTAGTTGTAGTAGTAGTGGTAATAGTAATGGTAATAGAAGTGGTGGTAGAAGTGGTAGTAGAAGTGGTAGTAGAAGTGGTAGTAGAAATGGTAGTAGAAGTGGTAGTAGAAGTGGTAGAAGTGGTAGTAGAAGTGGTAGTGGTGGTGGTGGTAGTAGTAGTAGTGGTAGTGGTGGTAGTAGTGGTAGTAGTGGTGGTAGTGGTAGTAGTGGTAGTAGTGGTAGTAGTGGTAGTGGTAGTAGTGGTAGTAGTAATAGTGGTGATAGTAGTAATGGTCGTGGTAGTTGTAGTTATAATGAAGGTGGTGGTAGTGGTAGTAGTCGTGGTGGTAATAGGGGTAATAATAATAATAATAATTTTAATAATAATAAAAATAATAATAATAAAAATAATAACACTAGTTTAGTAGTAGTGGTAGCAGCGGTGGTAGTAGTAGTGGTAGTGGTAGTGGTAATGATGGGGGAGGTAATGCGGATAGTAGTGGTGGTAATGCTAATAGTGGTAGTTGTGGTAGTAGTGGTAGTA